>JAAMPD010001450.1:0-24366 GCA_025266255.1 Trissolcus basalis | reverse complement strand
AAAAAAAAAAAAAAAAAAAAAAAAAATTACTTTGTAGGTATTTTTACCTCATATTTGATTTAAATTACAATTTTTTAGGGCAGTTTTTAATTGAAAGATTTTTCTTGTATTTTTTATATGAAACTAAACCATTATTATGAATTTTTAAAAATCTTCCGAAAATCTCAAAATTAAAATTTAAGCTTTTATCAATCATGTTAAACTTTTCTCAGAAATCCTTTACATTTCGAAAATTTGAAGACAAAATTTTGTCTTAAAAGAATCACTTACAGCCAGATAATATTCTATAATAGACATATTCTAGTTTAATAGTAATTTTCATTTTAAAATTTGAATCAAATTTTTATTTTTCAGTTTTGTGAAAATGTTTTACTACAAAATTTGCATACTCCCGTCTCCCAAAAACCTGATCAAAATTTTGGCTTTGATTCATCTAATAGTGCTACTAAATGAATTCATATTCATTTTTGGATAGTATTGATATTTTCAAATTTGAAAAACTAAAAACATTTTAATAATTGGATCTTCTCTAAAAAAAATTGAATATCAAAATCTGTTCTCTAATCAATTTTATAGCGCTACTACTAAGATAGTAATTAAAGATAATACATCTATTGTTTGAATGTTATCGCACAACGTAAATCGAAATTTCTCAGTTCTTTGCGAATTTTCCGACCCTGAAATTTTAGACCCGTCTGTTACCCACAGATCTGCAATTCAAAAATTTGTATTTAATAAACCAAATAAAGCTATTTAATTGATAAATATTAATGTCTGAATATTAACCCGTGGAAAGCACACTTTTTTTAGTGTCTTGTCTTATCCATATAATCAGTACTTTAGTATCTTCGTCTTAGGTGCAAATTCGCACTAGTGTGCCTTCCACGGGTTAATGTCGCTGTTTATAAATAATTTTCATCCTAAAACATGAATAAAATTTCAAGTTTTAAGTTTGTTTGACAATCTCTGACCTCGAAATTCTCTCCTTGATCAAAAAACATAATTTTTTTATTATGATTGCTCAAATCATGTTTGAACCATATATAATTGTTTTTGTCCAAACAGATAGAAAATTCGAGATTTTTAACTTTCCTGAATTTTTTATTCCTAAATATTCCGACCCTACACAATCCGAAAATCAGAATGTCTTATTTTTGATCGAAAAAACGAGTTAACCGTTAAAAGATAAAGTGCCAAATCAATTTTTCAAAATTTTAATTATTTTTATTAATCATTTTCCACACTTCCGAGTATATTTGAGATGAAACTTTTTTCACTTTAATATACAATCCTGTGCAATATTATTAGTAGCAGGTATATTTCATTATGTTTATGTGACTCATCGCAATAAAATTAATGATTTAAGCTTCACACGTAAGTATCAATGCAATAATGTATTTTCAAGAGATGGAACATGTGTTTTGCTGGATAATAATTAGAGCATAACTATAAAACCATTTCCAAACAGATTTGAGAAAAGTAAATTGATAATAGGGCTTAAGATTTTCAGTCTAAACATGGAAAATAATTTTTGAGTAGCAACCTTTCCAGCATCCAAACTCCATTGTTTCGTCAGGTAAAAGTACTATTATCCGATAGTATTCACATTCGTTGAACTATTATACCGTCATAAATTACTCAGTGTGCATCGAAAAACATAAAAGATAACACTATTTGCATCGTTGCATTTTCCAAAATACTCAGCCTGTACCTTATTGTTTAAAATATGTCTATTCAGTACTCATTTAACACTTATAACAGAAGAGTGTTTATTACTGTAGAATTATGATGCAATGAAAAATTTGTCCGTCGCTCACTTTTTGCCAAACTTATCTTAGTTTTATATAACTGCCTCTTCTCTGTATCATTTAAAAGTACCAGACGTTGGAAAAAATCGGGAATTTCCCGAAAAAAGAAGCTGCAGTTTACGTAAGAGTATGATGCATTGAGATTAGAAAATCTATACCAAAAACAAACCAGATAAAATTAGTCTGTAAAAAGAGGCTGTCTTGTACTTATAATGAAACTTTAAAACTAGAGCAGATTACACAAAATTCCCAAAAATAATAAGTCCATATCCTGTTCTAGAATTTCACATGCAAAATCTGTTTAAATTTAATCTAAGTTCTGAAATCATTCAAGAACCAGCATTAATGAACAAATTAGTTTCTTAGAAAAAATTTATAAATCTGAAAAAATGGTCCGTTCATCTTTTTTATGTGCTTCAGGTACATGTCCTTTGGACTGAATTTTCACTGCCTCAGAATAAAAAAAAAACATAACATTTTATCTGAACTTTAAAAAAGGTCACATTTTCGACACAAAAGCGTAAAAAAGACTAAATTAGGTTTTTTCCCGCTACTGTAAGATAATCCTTTACAGTAGCTGTGAAAAGTTTCTGACTTTTTAAATTGGTGTTTTTTGTTTAACTTCAAACCCTTCTCAATGCTCTGATAAGAAATCCCAGTATTTTTTCTTACTATTTCGATTATGATACCTTTTCTTTGACTTTTAACTTTCTAGCAGACTATCAAAGTATAAGGCATTTTTATATAGTATACAATTACGACTTTTTCATTCTGCTTGACATTTTCTTCAGTTTTCTTCAGTTTTTCACATCTTTTTATTTTGGGAACTTTGTTCATGATTGTTTTCTTCCAAATAATTTTTCCGTTATTGCTCCATTTGATCCAACTTCAATTTTTTGTTTTTTCAATTAGTAATTTGTCCGATTTCATTTATTTCCAACCAATAAATATCCATCATAATTTAGAAATCTGTAAAAAGAGAATAATTACTACATGTTTTTTCCCGCAAATTTTTCATCTGTAAAAGTTTTCAGCAGAATCACCTTTTTCTGTAATATGCCTTATCATGTTTGTATTGTTAGATCACCCTAGTTTTAAAATTTCCGTCAAGTAATGTTTATGTTCTTAGTTGCATAATCCGATGATAAACGAGAAGGTTTTTCAATAGGTTTTCCCGAAGCACCTGTTTCAGACACATTACAGAAAATAGGTGACCCATCACAGAGAATTTAAAAATGCAACTTCATCGCTGATTAGGAACAAGTGCATCTCAAGTCATTTTTTAGATGACCAATTCATGGGGAAAAAGTACACACTTTATGTATTAATTTTCAATTAATCACTATCATCAGTATTATTAAAAATATAATAAAAATAATTTTCTATAAAATCTGCAAACACAACAACTGTATAAGTGTTTAAAATTATAAAATAAAAGAATTAGTTCTGTACAAAAAGATTTAAAATTTTAATGTTGAATTTTGGTTTGGTTATATGAACTGTCAATTTTTTATTAACGAAAAATACAACCCGTGCTTAAACATTGATTGGAAAGGCCGACCTGCAAAACAGTTATTATCTCCAGCCTTTAGCTATTGGTAGACCGGCTAAATTACAATCGATTTGTCTCTTCGGGCTAATGAATCGACCTGTCCAACCTGTACTTACTCTTTGACTTTCTATGTTAGCGTGTTGTATTTCGATAAACTTGCACAACTGAGATAATTATTTTTATTACACTAAAACAGACTGTTATAAATGTGGTATATTATAGTTTGTTCATCAAAAGTTGAACAACTGAACTGAACAATTGGTTGCTACGAAACTTCTGTCAGAATCAACAAGAAAATTTAACACATAATGAAGTTAGTCAGACACGTCAAAATGTTTGAATGAAAAGAAAAAAAAAGTTGAACGTTCGAATTGATTCGAACAATAAGATGGAGCAACAAACTGAATGTTAGAAAAATTTTTACTTAGCAGCATATCGAAATTGTATTCAACATAGATAATAATTTAAAGGGTTAAGTTTCTCTTATTTATTTCTTTTTGTATAATTTTTTTCTGTCAAATTTTCTGCTTTAACACAACTTGAAAAAACTCCTACTGAGAGAAACATGCTTCGAATGATGTTGAAAAAAAATGACAAGACTTCAGTAAAAAAGAAAGTATTTAAAATAATGATAGACCCTTTGCTTGTCGTACGTTCATTGTTATCTTAAAGCTCGAAATTGATTCCGAACTACCTGTAATAAAGATGAAAGTCGACAAAAAAGTCGCCACGCGACTCTTGCATTTTAAAGAAGACGTCGACTGAATACATTTACTTTCTATTTTGACAAGATTACATATATCGAGTCTAAACATCCGTAAATATTATTTCAACACCTTTTTACGAGCCAAAACAAATTAACTCTTTCACATGTTCCCCGAAATTCAAACTTTTATTGCATAATTTTTTTCCTCTCTTTTTCACAAATTCGTGCTTTTCAGTTAATGAATCGTAAAACGTCGCCAGGACCTTTTAAGCGAACCTCATGTCATAAGGTTAAAATATCATTCGTTACATACCAAATGTCTTTTGTGAGTTCAAGGTTGCGCTATTGGCCTGACCTAAAGTCGCAGCTCAGAGTTAAAGATCGGTAGCCAGCATTCTTGGGAAATCATTTCCGATGTGGAGCAGCTCGAAACGTTTTACGACCACTCTGCATGCATAATTTCTTAATGTTGCTAGTAGTTATAGGGCTGAAAGAAAAAAAAATTATTTTTTTTTCACTTAACGATTCTAATTTGAACGACTGAATGTACACTAAATCACTTCCTTTTGATCCTTTCAAATTTTTTTTGCTCACCCTCAAGTTATAATTTGAATAAAATTTGTATGATCCATAAACTGAACAGTTTGGCTCAAGTTTGACGCCAAAAAATTAAATCTTTTCAAGTTAATCCTGGTATAATTTTTTGACTTATAAACATTTTCATTAAAAAATTACATTTGAAAGTATGAGAAGAATTTAAGATTTTTTTTTTCTTGAGAATTTTCTTTTTTTCTTTGTTTTGAACATTTTATTGCTTCTGTTTTTGAAAATAGAATACAACCAACGTCGAACCCACTTGTCCACACGGTGGTTTGAAATTCACAGATGCATTTGGTATTTTCTGTGGGATAGATTTCGGCGTTTTGAAAGGCTTTTGGTTGGAGGGCTTGGTATAACTTTGGGAAAGTGTCTAATAACGACAGAAAAGTGAAGATGTTGTTCCTTTAATAAAACGGCTTTACAACCGGCATGCCAGCGGCATTTTTCGTGCAATTACGATGGTTTTTCAGTTAGAGAAAGTGTTCCTACCGATTGGGACGCAAATGTCGAGTAGCGGTCACGGGGCGACAGCTTCGATGCAATTTTCAGGTCATAAATTACGTCGACCTGGACCGAGCGGTTTGGTTGCTTTTTAGCGACTTTTTTTCAGCAGTTTTCAAAACCCTGACTTTTTTCAACGATTATCCTTGCTTCTGCTTATGTTTTATGCGTGTTAAAATCTTGGTTCTCCAATTTACAGTAGCATTCTGCAGAGTTAAACACAATGTACCTGAAAAATTAAAATTTCACAAAGCATTACTATGAAAAATACAGGCAATATAAAAATGAAAAGAAAAAATAATAAATTACATTTATTGTTTTAAATGTTGCTTGATTTTTCCGGTTGCAATTGCATATGGACGGTGTCATCTCGTTTCATCTCTTTGTATACATTTTTCTGTTACAAAACAGAAAAGTAGCGCCTGTTTTTTACAAGTTCATCGTGGAGGAAAGGCAAGTCTCTGGTGTGAGAATGTCCACCCACGTGATACCTTTGAAAATGAAAACAAAAACGGGGTTAAAAACTGCGAAGAGTCATTGAAAGGTGTACAAAGCAAGAAACGAGGAAATGGCGTGAAGTGCACTTTATGGGCGCGAGCGAGGACTAATTTCTTAAAACACGTACACGCCCTTGCGCGCTTCCGTTTGCCCGGCGAGTGGTTCCGAAGAACAGGTGACGTATCCCCCTTTTAATATCGCCTAGTGCCTTTGCGACGGGCACAAGCAACGACAAATAAAACACACTACTCTTTTGCTTTATTTCGGTTTGGAAATGAACTGGCGCCCGTGCACTCACGAAAAACGAAGGGGGCAAAAGTCGGTAAGGTCAGAGAGAAAGAGTGCGAAACGGGGCTCGGGTGTGTATGGTACGCGAGCACAAAACACAGGAGGGTGGAAGGGCGAATATGCAAGCACAGAAGTTAACACGAGGCAGTGCATTGTGTGCGGTGAGCGAGCCGGAAACGTCGCCATACTGCGTATCGTGGCGCGTCGCTTTTGTTTCCGCTCTCGACGGCCTCGATCGCTTTTCTCTTGCCGGTGCCATCCTCCTTTGTTTTGCGCTCTCATATTGCTTCGCATCCCAGAAAGAAACGCACAAAAGTACGACACAGACGTTTGTCGAGGCACCCGTTATTCAACATTGATTAGAATTGTATATGATCGAGTGTACGTTATCAACGGATATACGCCTTTTACTCCAAACACCCGACTCCCTTTTATCTCATCATCAAAATGGCAGAGATCAATTTTATACATTCAACTTGTAGACGAATGGGTGCAAAAAATTTAAAAGCGCCGCGCACCTTTTAAATTATGCACAGCCCATTTTTCACCGATCTAAATATTTTCCTATCTCATCTCGTTCGAAATCAAAGCACGATTATTATAAATGAGTGTTTACATAAAAACCGACAGCCCGGTGATTTGTAGGTGTAAAGAGTGGAAATCGAGACAACAAAAAATTTTAGTTTTTACAAACGTTAACACCGACCCTGGTCTCAAGATTGATGCTTCAAAAGGTGATCGAAGAATACGCGTACGAGGAATTAGGAAAATTATGGCCTCGTTTAATGATTCCGCATTGGACGATTTATGAACTCATGCTCAGCTTGGTGACGGATAAAAGGTTCGATGTGAAGGCGGTTCTAAAAGTCACCATCATGATTAGAATGCTCTAATACAATATTCGAATCGACCCGACGACCATAAGACCCGCCTCTCGCTTTTTTTGCCCTTGCTACGTGTTTACATACTGCTCGTTTTGTTAGGCCTTTCAGTCTCCTAAGAATATATTAAAATAAAATTATCAGGAAACTGTTTCACAAACTGATGCTGCGGAAGTTGAATATCAGCGGGATGCGTATTTTACAATTCGTGAGGAATTCGGCATGTTATTTATGGTACGCTGTGAAATTAAAAATTATTGTCCACCGGGTTTTGGAAACGATTTTGAAACGTTGATTGTGTCTTATTTACGCGTGACAAAATTTTGCATATCAGCCCGCAGCGTGCGAAATGATCGAAATTCCGCACGTCGTGGAAACTCATGTTTTGAATATCGCCGAAGGTTTGCGTCCGCCCGGGTTTTTGTTGTCTGACCCGTGTTCATTGGTGTGTCGATTGTTATTTAGCGCCCAATCCTCTGACAATTACACGCTGCGAATCATATAGAAATCGTCGGAATTATGACGGAGAGAAAATGTGCATGGAACGTGCACAATGGCAGTTTCGTTACATAAATTGATTCTATTAAGATCAGTCACGTCGATGGCTGCGTGCGTTTGGCATGAACCCTCTTTCTCCCCCTATTAGTAGTAACACTCGGTGTGTTTGATTTGAAGCTTCAGTTTCGAAGACAATTGGCGCGTTTCTATACAAATTACAACCAAAGACAACTGCAAAAACATACTGTGCAAATTTCTTTTTTTCCTCAGCCTCTCACTTTTCCCGCAAGATTGTTTTCATTTTTTTGCCAACCCATCTAATTCACCTTCTGAGCGTCTGAAAAATAAAAAAGGGACATTCAAATTAAAATGAAATCAGAAAGGAGACATGTGCAGGCATAGTTAAATAAGAAAGTGGGGAACCAGGCGGTTGTATTGAGTACAGAATATAGCACGTAATAATGGCCCAGGGCATCTATCATGCAGTGCCAATTTGACTCTGTGCCATGCCTCACAATTTTTTTTTTCTCTACCTAACCAACTAACAAAAGTCCTATCCAACAGAGTTGATGGAACTTCTTATTCTTTTGCAAAAAAAAAAAAAGAAAGAAAAAGAAAAGAAAAGAAAGAAAATAATAAAAAAAAGAAAGAAAGAAATTTTTTTGAGATTGTCAGTTTGAATTTGAAATTAATGACAAGCAACATTTCTTGGGCAATCGGTCACCAAAGTATCATTGACACACATTGGTATAAACTGTCGGAGTGAATTTCGGGAATCATCGATGGGTCTGAAATATTGACGCTGGAGGCAAGTAGTCGAAACACAGCCTTCCCATTGGCAATCATAGACGCGTACACATGAATTGCCGATGCATGTGTGATTGTGCGTAAATTCATGTGTTCGCATTGGAAGGGTGCGTCCCGAACACGTGACGCGTGATTCATATACACAGACTGCTACGGCATCAATTTGTAATCTTGACTGAAATTAAGGAAGGGGATTGTGCGTTTATTGGGAAGAAAAGCATGTGATGTGACACACTCGATACCTATGGAATGCACTTTTGCCTGTCGCTCATCCCGCCTTTCGTTATTAATTTCATTTGATTTACGCGACGAAATCATATTGATGATCATTTTTGCAAACTCATAAGAATATGAAAAGGAACAATGGCAATACCATTTGTAACCGAGGAGACTTGTGACGTTTGAGATATAAAATCTGGACGTGGGACGTAAAATCAATAATCGTAAATGTGCCGGCTAAATTTGGCCGGATAAGATGTAACGACGAGGAATTAAACGGAGAGGTCGTTGAATCGGCGGAGTCATACGCGTACGGTATACAGTTTCGTACGCGTGGGTCCCTTCGGTGCGATCTCGTCAATAGAAATTCGCTCGTTCTCTGGGAAATACGTTCATTTCGGCCAAGATGGCTACCGGAAATTGTCGGGTGACCTTACTTAGGAGTTTGCATGTCCCGAGTCGAGTAAGCGGACTTTGAGAGGGTTGCCCTATCGTCCGATGAACAGCGAGATCATTAATGAGGCGATAGTTCCAGGCTGAATCCTCCACTGGCGTCCAATCCTAAGGCGATGAGCCATTTCGAATTATATTGTCTTCGTCTATTACTTCATCTCGTCCCTGGAATTTCGTAACTTTGCAATATCTGTCAAATGTCACTCCTCCTCTTAACATTTATGTCCTGATCCTGTTAACATTTTGAGGTTATCATTCTAATCGAATTTTCCATTCTTTCAATTCAACAATCAAATTCAAAATTTCACCTTCACAACTAATTTTGTAAACAATTTTAAAATAAATATACAACGTTAACTCTCATAAACATGACATTCATATTCATTTGATATATTTATATTTGTGATTTTAGAGGTTAAGATTATAAATAGTGACATTTTTATAACAACCAGTAATTTTGCAAGAAATAAATAATAATATAATGATACAAAGCGTTTACCCGTGTTCGTGTCGCTTGGCACTTTACGTTCCTCCATATATATGACTCGTGATTTGCAGGAAGTGTGTGCAAGGGTAAAGGCGAGTGTTAATTCCATTTAAATCCCCGCGGCTGGAAACTACCCACTAAGACCGCTACATATTTCATGTCCCTCAGTAGTCGGGCGGTTTAAGACTCGAGACTTGACTGATCTATAATTCAACTCAGCAGTGCCGTATATCGATTGACCAAAGTATACTTCTAATGAACCTGATTGACGTTATCTCAAAGGTGACAGCTGTACTTATAAACAAAGTCCGGCCCTTTTCGAGCCAACTTTGTAAATAAATAATCTGAAGGTGTGCAAGGCATTTGCATTATTCAGCTCGCTCGTTTCTTGACCTTTGTTTGACTAATCACAACTTGAATTAAAATTGGTTATGCCTTTGTTTCCAAACCTAGATGGAGTGCCGACAGATGGCGTAGCAGAATCTACAAAAATTGGAGGTTAGCATGCTCTATTGAAAATTTAGATCCAATCAATCAATTATTTTATTTTAATAAAAATAATATATTTTATTAATTACATTATTGATTATAGATTATTATATAATTTATTCAACTAATAATTAATTGATGATAAATTTTAATAACAAAAATTTTTTTACTGTTTATAAATTGGAATTTAGGATGCTTCATTTTATGTTCAATCAAATTATTATAATTTTAATATTAACTGATAAACTTAAACTATTATAAAAATAAATATTATAATCAATCATTTAATTTGAATACAAATAGTAATAATAAAAATAGTAAGTAAATAGTTTAATTTGAATTAAATAGAATACATTTTCATAGCAATTCTGCTTATTGTATAAATTGGAGGTTAGGATGCTCCATTATTAAAATTATTATTTTATGAAATTGAACTATCATAACTATTATAAAACTTTATATCATTCAAATAATTTATTTTATCAAAAATAAAATGAAATAAATTTGACTACCAAAATTGTTTATTGCGTGTAAATTAAGAAATTATAATGAAATCACGAAAATGACAATTGTCAAAAGAAAGGTGAACAAAAATCAACTTTTAATTTCGAAAAGTTGTCAAACAGAAAACTTGAATGGCTCGTGAAAACAAGCAGATCTCTTCGGTGAAAAGGGGTTTGTCGACTAAGAGTTGAAATTCCATTTAAGTAAGACGAATCTCATTGTCAATTGGTACAACAAAACGTTAGGATAGACTTCTTTTTGGAAAGAGGTAAATATTTGTAGAATTCGATCTAGGTATATATTTATGACGATTGTCTGCCCTCGTGCCCCCTTACGGTTGAAGATCCTTCGAGCTAGGCAATATCCATCAAGTTTTTGGTGGCCCATAGATAAAGGCGCGTGTGTGCAAACACTAAGAGGGGTTCGCTCATGGGGAACCGCTACAAAAAATCATTCCCATGACATGTACCCAAGTCGTTGAGCGCTTTATGTAGGTGACGAGTTAATCGCATAGTCCGCGACGGTTTCACATTGGGGATCGAAAATCACAAACCCTTCGAACCATCTGGTCACGAAACGAAAAAAAAAAATCACTTCTCGTCGTGCCGATTTCATAAATGTCTCGTCGAATCGGACGAGACTATCTCTCTTGTTCCAAATTGCGCCACATCTAGTATCCGATTTTTTCCGATCTCCAACCTCCAAGCCCCAAATCGGCATTGAGATATCGTTTAAGCGAGCCCTGTCCATTGTGCTTGCGAGCCATCCGAAAATCGGATTTGCGATTCCGATCTGGTTCTCTCTGACATTGGAAAATAATTACGCGACGGCTTTGAATATAAAATCACGGCCAACCGGATATTAAAAGCCATGGCATAATGCGCGGCAGCGGCAAATCCCACGGATTACCGAAACTGTCGTCGGGCATAAATCTGCCCGTCTACTTGCGACTCAGAATGAAAAGAAAGGGCCCGAAAATTCGGCAGCAGTTTTGAAAAGCGGTGTAAAAGCGGGCGAAAACACGGGTACATCAAAGTTCGAAGACCACTCGGATGCGGTGTTGCGGAATCGACAAAATGCTCTTGAGAGAGAGTCTTCAGAACATCTGTCAGGTATCACTCCTCTTCGGCGCTCACTGTTCGCGCCAAATCAGGTGAACCGGGCACAAAAGAACGCCTCGCTTGCACTTCAGGCTTCGCCTCCCCGGCCTCTTTCTCGGTGGACGGGCGTCTTTCATCCGTCCAGCGCGCCTTTCAGATTGGCCTTTTTTGGAACAAATTTAACTTCGCGCGGCGACGTCTTTATTCGCATGATGCAAACATTGCCCATTGTGCACTATCAATTACAAGATTTATGTTCAGGCCACTCGACTGATTTCTCAACATGCTAAGTCTCTTTTTTTTTCTGTTCACCGGCGATGAAAACATTGCAAAGGTATACAAACAACTCGAGAAATGCAGAGTGATTTATCGAACTTCTCATTGGGCCCCCTGACATTGGCTCGTACAACTTTTATGAGGGGATAGATTTTGGAACGAAAAATTTTTTCCAAAACTTCCGAATTGGGATTATCTTAATGAACGCCGGAAACAATACCGAAAACATTGTTATCTCTGTGAAGTGATAAGTACATCCAGCCTTTGAAGACATAAAGCTTTTCATTACACGCCATAATTGTATTTTGAATATAAGCACCTGAAGAACAAAGTTTCAGTCAATGGGTTATGTGTTGCTCGTTACAAGACAATGGACCAATTTGGACCGAGACAAATCCGGATGTTTTTGTGAAAAATTTTCCTGTCTTGGAATTTGCTTCATTTCAGATCACTTAAATCTCATTGTCGTTCGATATTTCTAACAAACACCAAAAGCATCAACTTCTGTTCGGCCTCCAACTTGGTCTATTTTTGGAGACCTGACTGTACGACATTATGAATATTAATTGCTGATTAAGGGCTGGTAAAATGCTTGACATTCTTCGGGCTTGCCAAACTTTCACCCAGGATCATTTTTCTGCTTTTCAGTCTCATCTAATTCGGGGCCTTAGGTCGTGTGCCGGAGATCACAGCAGTCGATCTTGTCCAAGAATAAATTTCGTCTCAGATGTTTAACGGTCTTCTTTTTATTCCCAAACTGGCACTTTCGGTAGGAACGGTAATTAACGATCTCAATCGCACCGAAACACAACTTATCTCCCATCTTGTTCTAGTTTGTTTTCCCTCAAAAAGTAAACGGTGAAAACAAACACTCGCGATACAATGAAGATTTTGAATTCCATTCGACGAAAATCCTACAGGGAGAAAAAAATTCTATCAAAATTTAATGAACCGTACAGTATATAGAGGACAAATCTAAAATTTGGATAAAAAAAATATTGAAACTTACAGCAACTTTTGACGTAAGAGCATAAAAAATTAATATTGACATTTTTGTATTAATATAATATAATTATTATTTTATGGAATATTATATTATTTAAATCAAATATAAATTATATTATAGAAGGTAGTAATAATTAATTAAATATAATATAATATATTAATATTATATTATAATAATTATTATTACAGTTCAGTAAATTTTCATTTATGAATTATAGCATTTGATAGAATTTTTTTCTCGGTGTAATTATAATCTGACGATTTTCACTTCTAATCCTCAGACGGAGAGAAAAAAAAGAAACGAAAAAGTGGAAAAAAGACGAAATGAATAAGACGCTGATCCTTCTGATAGTTTTTGAGATGTCACGTCGAATTCGATGCCCGGGTTGGATTCGTTCCTCTACCTTGTCGCCGGAGGTCGTGTGCCAGCCGCACGACCCAGTGTACTTTCTCTCAGAGCCGTTTCAAAAGCTCGTAATAAAACCGTGGCGACAACGGCAGCTTCCCGCTGGCATTGGCTCCTTGTGTACCCAAAGATTGCGAGTTAAGAAAACAGATTACACATAACAAGCGGAACGAGATGGAGCAGGCTGTATCATCACGCCGCTTATAAATCCGATTTCCCTCCAAACTCCACCCTCCCTTCCCTCCGGCCCAGAGAAACTATTTTTTTAAGTCCAACAGAAGAATCTGGAGATGTTATTGTAAAGGATCAATTACAGGTAAAGGTGTACGTACTTGTATAGCTGAAGTGGCGATGTAGAAAAATTGACTTGTGTTTGCTGGTCTGAACTGTCAGGGCTTTAAAAAACAAACAGATTATAAGATTAAACTGACACAAAAGACTGAGGCTGTTGAAAGAAAAACAAGTTGTGGACAGGACAAAAACTTTTCAAGAGACGTTTTTTTTGATTTCGTGTTTATGTGAATTTTTAATACTGTTTATCATTTTTTTCAGATACAAAAAGGTGGTTCAATATTGACATCGGTTCCTGACTGTAGGCAACCGGGCATGTTTTGCTGTCAAGTTTGCTGCAGTGAAATCATCTGGCAACAAGAAATTATTTGGATCAAAATTTTTGAAATCATAAAGGTATGAAAGTTGAGGTAACATTGGATATTTGAATTTCGATAATTGAAAATTTATTTATGCTTTTTCAGATTCATTAAAATTTGGATGTGAGAGCGCTTTTTATGGGCAGGGAAAATAACATTCTTTCACTCATCAATCGTGATTTCTGTTCCGTGATTTGTGAAACAATGTGCGACTGATTTCTCGATAACTTCCTCAGTGAGGTGTGTTGCGGGTCTGCCGTTCATACGCAACGGAATTACCGGTTCGCTATATTTTGTGAATGCCGTAACGTTCAATCCAAAGTCTGGTCCGCCTCGGTTTCATGCGGGTTTGCTCATCAGTTTTTCGACCGAATTATTCACAAAAAATACAATCGCCCATCGCACTTGCCTGAAAGATATTCCATTATACGATTTTGAGAAATTTACTGTTCACTGAACTACAACTCTATTTACAATTGACAACGTTATAATCCCATCGTGGATTTCTATATCACTTTAGAACAAAAAGTTCATTTGCTTAAGTCCAATTACAAGTCAACGGATTGTACTTTTTAAGTTACACTTTATTCAATTGTAAAGTTACAAAATTTACCTTACGAATATGAACTTGAAATTACAGATCCAAATAATTAAAAAGCCCGAAAGAAAATTTTGTTATAAAGTGTAAATGTTTGTGAAATTTTTAATTTTAATTTTGAAGGGGGGAAAAAATGTGTTCATGTTGAGTTCATAGTTGGGCAAAGTATGAGCTTGGCGGGCTTTCGCGCTGCTGATTGGTGGTCAAATCAATCGTGATTGGCTGGCACAGGAAACAGTATAATTATCACGCGATACGCTGTGCAAGATACACATGAGTTTGTTAACAAATTGAGTTAGCTTTTGAGTTCACAGTCGAGAAAAAGGTAAAACATTTGTAATTTAATGCAATCAAAAAGCTTTTCCCGTTTAACCGGCCGAAAATAAATATGATTTTCATAAAACAAAGTAGACTGACGCGTGATGGGCTCGACTCTTTTAAAATAGCGAAAATTCGTCCGGAGCTTGCGTGTGCATCGCGCGCTGTAAATAAAGCTAAGTAAATTTTGGAATCACTATATACGCGTTCTCCATGGACAAGCGCAATTTTAGATTATAAATGACTTTGCGAGCATTCAATTAATCGTCGATAATGTTTGGCTCGTCCAAAATTTTATGAATATTTTGTTCGTTTAACCCGGCGCTATTTGCAATATCCGATGTTTACAATTTTACCTCTTTCGCCATGTTTCATTTCAAAATTACCTTCACGGTGACTTCAAATTCAATTATCAAAGAATTTTCGGTGGGTGAAAAAATTTTTTTTGTTTCAAGTGGCAAATTTAACGGACCGTTGTGCATTACAGGGATCGATCAACAATTAAGGACAGCAGGAAGAAGTTAGCAGACCCGAAGGAAATAATCACGGCCTATGAATGAACAAAATAATGAATCTGAAAAGTGCAGAAATACAAATCAGACGTGAGTGAAAAAAACAACGAATGCGGTGGTAGAAGGCACGTAACGAGTAGTTAGGTCGAAGGGGTTTGGGCGAAAGAGGGTTGATACCTGATGGCTCGAAGAGGAGCCAGAGGCAACGTTGAGTGGCGCACAGAGAGCAACCACGTCGGACACGAATACATATACAAATGTAGCGGTGTTAGCAAGCCCATTGATCTGCTGGTGGACGCGGCAAAAACGAGCTCGAATAAGGGGGTTGAAAATTTGCGGAGTGCCGAGCTACTGCCACTGTTGGCGGTGTTATAGCCTCTGTAGTGGCACGTATGGAGAGTAACCGGGCTGCTCGTTTGCAACCAGGCATGGCGGAAGGCATTTTTAGGCCCGTCACTTTTGTTCTCACTTCATTTTTATTAACTCAATGGTCACTTCAAAATTTATCTTTTGCATTCGCCACCACTGTTTTCAATTTTTACAAAGTTACAAACAAATCAGAATTTTTACTCAAAAATTGAGTACTTGTAAGTCTCAACAAATCTATTGCTTTTGAAAAGTAAAAAAAATTTTTTTTTTTTGAAAAGATGAAACTAAAATTGAAATCAATCAAATTGAAATTTAATTTTAGTATTTACTTCAACTGCTTGTAATTGGAATTATGTTCATATTTGGTTGTAGTTATTTTTACTACTTTTAGTTTTTTAAATATTTTTAGATAATTTGAATATCTATTCACAAACTGAGTAATTGAAAGTCTCAACAAATCTATTGTTATACAAAATTTAAAATCTTTTCAAAATGATGAAACTTAAATTGAAAAAATTAAAATTAAAATTAAAATTTAAATTTAAATTTAATTTTAGTATTTACTTCAACTGCTTGTAATTGAAATTATGTTCATATTTGTTTGTAATTATTTTTACTGTTTTCAGTTTTTTTAATATTTTTGAAAATGAATGTTATTTTTAGATAATGTGTTATTTTTAAATATAAACTATGAGTGAACAATAATATTTTATGATTATTTTGATGGAGTGTTGTGTTAAATAAGGTGTGTGCATATGCATACAAATTGTGACAGCATAAAAGAAGATGGGGGAAAAAACCCAACAGACAAGTCCATTTTGACGAGATTCATCAGACGGTTTGTTGGCTCCGCGATATATGGATGAATCCTGCCGTCATCCCGCGTTTCCTATATCTATTTCAGTGGGTTAGCATGGCATGGCAGAGGGTCGCGAAACTCTTGTCATGTCGCTTGCAAACTTTTCCAACAGTTTTAAGCCTGTCGTTTATCGAATTCATTTAACCTGAAATGACGAGCAATTTTCAAATACTTATCCCAGATTATATTCCTCAATTAATACCTAAAAAAAACCGTTTCCAATTTTTTTCCTCACACACACTGTTTTTCGCAGTTTTATTTTTTCATTACAATTTTAATTACTAACTCATTGGGAGTATACAATTATGAAAATTGTTGAAAAGTGCTTAAACCCATTGAGGATATGCAAAAACGCGAGTTTACGTTGCACACAAAGTTGATAAACATTACACCTGAGATAAAGCGAGCAGCGGAACGATTTCAGACGAGTGGCAAGGACTCTTGACTGGTCTCAGAGCTGCATATTAAAAAATCCGCAAAATAACCGAGCAAGGCCATTAGGGATGCTCTTTGAACTTTGCGCCATTCAGCTTCGCCCTCGTGATGCGTGTAAATTTTGCAGTGGCGGTTGTTCTCTGGCTACATTTTTCGACGAGTGGTATAGGTAGTTTCCAGGTCGCGTATCGTCCTCTCCCACCTCGTTAGCTTTTATCCCTTTTCAACTTACTGGCAAACGCGAGCGAGAGGGCCTGCGCGACAAAGAGCGAACGAAAAGAGAAGGAAAGAGAGATCCTCCAGTGGTAATCCGACTGGGTAGCCACTCGCGCCAACAAATACCCTCCACCGTGATCCACCCTCTCTTTAGCCGCGCTCATTCCAGTCGCGGTACACTCTGGTGAACCACCCCCGACACCCCGAACACCGCGAAACGCGCCGTTGGCCAAGCGTACACGGGCCACGTCGACGGGAAAATTTTTTTCCGCGTACTTCCGTTGCTGATGCTGCGCGCACCCCCCTCCCCCTCCCACCACCCTGTACACGCTACTATGTAGCGGGCAGTCGTTTGCAATTCGCGTTGCCACTGGTGGGAGTCGATTTTCGATCGACAAAATCGACGCTCGGGGACTTGGAAAGATCCAACGAACGATATACCCTTTCTGCGGAAATGCCAAAGCCTGTGTTCTCTGCTCGTGCGTTTATACGGGGTGACCTGTAATCGCGAGCCGCTCGGCGCAAATGCGCCCGTTCGCTTTTGTCGCAGCACCTATCAAAGTGAACTGCTCAAGAAAATGCCAATCACGTATCTCAATTTTTTTTCTCCACGGGAAATTCAAAACAAAAGTTCTTGGATGATTTCAAAATTTGTAATCCCGACCAAATGACGTACCGAGGTTGTCGCCGGGGATTAGATTTTCATAACTTGTTTATCGCAGTTTAGTGACAAAGTGATGGAAAATTGTAATTAGTGTTTGGAGCTGAGATTGCGAAAATTGAATGTTGGTTAAATGCGGTAGATTATGTTTGATCATTCGGTATGGTAATTGAATAATACTTATTATAAATATGCATTAACGGTTCGGATGAGTTGGAAATAAAAGGAGCAAAAATTTTGAGCGAATCGATGAAATCAGAGATTGTCGGGTCACCCTGTAGGTATAAAAGTACTGATGCGCTATATGTGGCAGATACCGTTTTGTACTGATGTGTACCATCCCGCTGGATTTTCCACGGCTGCTGACCGACTGATGCATATATTTATTTCTGTTTGGTATTACATTGGGCAAGTTTCTATTGAAAAGCGAAACGCATTGGCAGGATCGGTTATTATTTATGAGTCAGACGTGTTAACGCATGATATACAAGAGAGCAGACACAAAGAATATGCTTATTGTGCGTGTTAGCATCTACATGCAGTTTCACAATACAGTCCAATTTGTTCAAATCTATTTGACTCTCGTCGGGTGAAACAACCGATATGATTATACATTTTCAGACTGTCATGATTTGTTTTTTGTTTTAATAGTACAGTTCACTTGACATTGTTTTTTTTTCAAGGTTGACCAAACGAGTGCATTGCCAACTGATCTAAAAATAATGGAGACGTGATCGGAAGGACAGACTGTAGGCGTTAACAAACTTTATCGACTACAAGGTTATAAATTAGTTAAGTTACAAGAAGATAAATGAACAGGACAGGACAGACAAACGCACGTTCTCGCGATGAACGCTCGTGGCGGTGCTGTTCAGGATAGCTGCGCTCGCAACGCAGAACCCTTTTTCGCTGGAACTCGTACCCCATTTACCCTGACCGCTTGTGTCAAATTACCCCATCTCTCGTCGCAACCACGTCCCTTTTTCATCCAGCTTCGCTTAACGCGATGCTCTCGTCGTGTTCTAGTTAATGTTCTCTTTCTCGCGCTTCTTTTAAAAAGCATCAAACCCATATGTTACGTTCTCTTGCCATCGAGAATTCAATATACCTGTAAAATAAGTTGTATTGTATTATCACACACGTACTCATGTTCGAACCATCAATTAACTTTTCGTTTTTGACATTTATTGAATTTCAACTAAGAAAATGTTTAAGAAATTCGTATTTAAGATAGGACATGTAACTCAGCTAAATATTTAGATCTTGTTTTAATTTTGAATTGTAAATTTACTGATATGAATGCATCTATGGGCAAATTTTTTAAATAAAATTTGACCATTTCTAAGCTGAGACATTTAATTTAGAAATTGGTCAAAATGAATTTGAATTTGTGAAATATTTCCATACTTTGCCAACTTGTTTTTGACAAACAAAAATACTCATAATTAAATTTTGAACAACATTGTGACTTTCCAGAGAAGAAAAATTTTTTAACTTAAAAATTTGTATAAAATAATCTTGAAAGCAGTTGGGAGTAATCACTACCTATATTAAAAAAAATTATTGTCGCTGCGTCCGAAATTTTGGGGAGACATTTTTTCAGACATTTTTATGGTATGACACAGTTCGCCCGGTGCGCATTGAAAATTTGTACACAATTGAGTCGATTTCGCAGCCTTGCCAATTTTTCTGCAAGCAGACCTGATAATGATCTACAAGTGTACAAAATTTCAATTCGATTCAACTCTCGGAAGTTGAGTTTTTAAACAGACATTAACAAAGTTAATCATGAAATATTGTAATTATTATAATTAATTATCATTTGCAATATGTAATTTTGACTGCACTTTAAAAAATTCGACATAAAAAATGTCAGTGATCAAGAATTGAACTCGTGGTCCTTGAAATGACTATTCTATCTATTACTCTAAAAGTATACTATTCAATTTAAAATGTTACAGTGAAATGGATCTATGATAATTGATTGTCAATTAATTAAGAAGTAACACTTATACTTTCAGGTTGGACTTGAAGACTTTGGAAACAATGGATTTGGGAGAGAGGCGGGTGGAAACTTCCCGATTCTCACAGTGGCACCGACAGTTGCTTTGAAATTAAGCGACTGTTTCAAACTCGGTATAAACGGTGAGGTTCTAAATACGCGCAAATGCGCAGTCGACCAGTTAACCGGCAATTAACCGATCTAGCTCGTAAATGTAAATTAGCCGGGTCCGAATTGACCGGAAACCTAAAAAGAGTAAATTATCGTGAGAGGTAAGGCGGGCCAGGTGAACGGATATTTGAGAGCGCGGCGGCAGGGTGAGAGACCAATGCAGGACGAGAGCGACACGCATACCGCGTGTGCGGTTATTCGGTTATTTCGTTCCGACGACTCCTTTAAGCGCAATTTCGCCGCATCCACTAAACATCTATAAACCCATAAACCCCGACACGCTACGCGAACGATCGAACGAGTGCGATCCCTTATTCCTCTCTCGATCGTTAGTTATTTACGATCCGTTCGGTTTCAGAGGAATTAAGAGTTGGCTCAGAGAGAGAGAGAGAAAGAGGAGCTCGTAAACGAAAATCGACCAGACTGCGCACTGGTTAAACGGTACAAAAAAGGCCAAGAGAATGGAATGAAAGGAATCCCGTTTAATTTGTCCCAGTAATTACCGCGCATTTCTTTGGTCGAAGATGCGGCAGTTGGAACACATATGTACCAACAATGACCAATGCTCCAGTTAAAACGTGCAGTACTCTTTTTGTGGCACTCGGATTGTTGTTCATTGGGCGACTTTTTGTTTTTGTTAAATTTCATTTAAAATTGATGGAAAATTGAAACCAGTCATTTTACAACCGGATCTAGTTTCGGTGGTAAAAGCGGTATAAAAGAATTCGCATGGCGAGCATGCATGTTGAACAAAATAAAAAAGGAGAACAGGATGAAAATCGTATTGATGAAAAATACAGGGCACCGAGGCTTGTTTTTGAATTTGTTGAACGATAAATGCCATAAGTTTGGCGTAGTACTTTGAGTGTTCGTGTAGTTTGCCGCAAGCCACCAGGAGCCATTTGCGCTGACAACACTGATCCCAAGGCGATGATAGTGGAGCGAAGTTCTTCAGCTTCCGGCGTTGACCCATTCGCCGACGAAAGAGATCTTGTTCTCCCTGACTAACTCATTTCCGACAACGTTTTCCGTGAAACCGTTATTTTGCTGGAAACAAAACGTGATATACACCTCATGTTGAATTTGTACTATGAAATGTAATAAAATGTAACAAAACATGAATAAAATATGATGTAGGGTCAACTGGGGTAAGAGTGACACTTGGGATAAAATGTCACACCTCATATTATGTATATGCAAATGAATAAATTAGTCTTCGATTCTCTTTGTATACATAAATTTATCGATTAATAATGATTCTTTTGAACGATTTGAAGTATAAAAATTTTAAAAATCATCAAAGTTATGTCACGTGTCACGTTTACCTCGAATTGTCACTTTTACCCCGGTTAAACCTACGTGAAAATGAAAAGTTTGAAAAAAAATTTCCTTCCACTTTTGTTCATGAGGCTTCCATCCTGGGTATAATTGAAAGAATTGTATGAATCGCTGAACCGAAATTAATCACAGGAATCGCTTCACAAGCCGCACGGCTTAACTTATCCATTGACCTTCTGTCGCTGTCAAGTGCGCGAACTCGATAATAATTCCAAGTAGCGCACTTAAACCGCCAACGTTGGGCGCCAGTTGCGAAGCCGGAAATCCTTTCTTAATTAGCGGCGAACTTAACCACGGGTTACCCGCGTTTCACGTAATGACGGCTCGCCAGCATCGCATTTGACTTTTGAGTGCTTACACAGGTGCCGCTCCATCGTCCTTACGCTACCACTGCCCTTTATATTTATTGCTCTCCTTCCACGTGCCAATCATCCACATGCGCAACTCCACCATCCTGAAACAATACTTTAATTAAAACGATTTACAGTTTTTTTACTGTTTTTGCCATTCTTATTGTTCAACCTTTTTTTTTTTCTCTTTGAGGTTCTTACTGGCACATTAAAAACTCTGAAATGAAGCGGGAATAACGAGTACAGTATGTGAAGAAAAGTAAAAAATTGTAGACGAACTTGGAAAATTTTTAGAAACTTTCATATTCTCGTTTAATTTTTTCACGGACGAAAATATATTTTGAATCTATAATAGAATATATTTTTTGTAAATATTTCCGGAAATATGAGCAATATTTTTTATAGATTAATATATTATAAATTATTTATATTAATGAATATATTTTTATTAATTTATTATAAAAAGCGGCAATATGGGTAATATTTATTATATATTTTTAGTGACTACATTCTCTTCCGCCAAGGTTTGGTTGATGTTTATTTTCAAACGGAACGACATTTTGAGAAAGTTGGATGAATTTTAAAATTGATTAAAAATTTGATCAGTTAGAAGCCACAAATTGAATTCCTCCCTTGGAGAATGTTAAACAAGGATCAGCAAGTATTTACACGATATGATGGCGCGATTTGCAAAACCCGTCGACCAAAAATTGTTGCAGAGGCATTAATCCAGGCTCGGGTTATAAAAATCGATGCAAAGCCATAAATCGCGTGAACGCATCGCACGCGATGAATCAATGTCGCGAAAAATCTTGCGGCGCGTATGTGTGTCGTGGTCTTATATCATCGGCGAGTCGCCAGCAAAGTATCATGAAAAATCGGCTGACGTCAAACTGGTAACAGCGCTTTATCGAGCTCTCATTACCACGAGGAGCGGGTAAGCACAGAGAGTGAGAGGCGAATGTATTTTTCGGTCTCGTGTGGTTGCCCGGCACTCCCACTCGCTGGCACACACTCACCCCTCTCGGTACATTCGCACCCTCTCTCTTTTGCTTACAGTATAATTCTCGCTCTGCATTTCGAGGCCTGCCCCTCTGCGCCCGCGAGCTAACCTTTTTGAGCAGCGACTGCGGCGCCCACCCCCTCCCCCCGGTAGCTCGCGTATCATGCCCCCTTAACTCTGCCACCCCCGCAGCCACTGAACGTAATAATAAACAACCGCCGGTCGCTATGGCGACGCGTCCATCGCGCGCGCGAACAAAACACCGCTCACCTTGTCCTCTGTGTGCTGTTTGTTGTTCGTTTGAGTGTATACGTGAGTGCATGATTATTCATAGCCGCGCACCGGCTGTCCCGAGACTTAATTGTTTTGCGCGCGTCTTTCAAAATTCTTCGTGGGTCAGTCGTCCAGTTGCACATGCGGATTAGCTGGCCTTCATGAAACGCTGATGGGATCGTTTGTTCATTTTGACAACAGTACTGGCCTGCGGTGTGTTCATGTTCCTAATTGGAATGTAAACATTGTCCGATACGTCAGTAGGAAAAGAGATCGACTAATTAAAATTTATCACGAGGGAGTGCTAGTCAGGATTTGCATCAGGACTATGATCAAGTCACTTCAATTATACAAACGAAACAGACTTTTTATCTGACATGGTTTTCTGACTTCGGCATTGTCCTAGTTTAGAAATGGGTGTCTCAAATTGAGAAAAAATTTCTCAATTTTGTTTTGTTTTCTTATGTCTTTAGTTATTTAATAATAGTAACTAATGAACACAATTGACTGTTCAGTAAAGTTGCAAATTAGAAAAAATTAATATAAAAATTAAAATTAAAAAAATCATTTTGGAAATAATTGATTACAATTCATTTATTACGATTTGATTGTAATATTTTAGAAGTGGGATAAAGTTCTGGAACATACCCATTTGTATTGATTCAAAAACAAATTCACATTGGATTAACGTAAAGCAATAGAAGTTAAAGATCGTCTTGTATATATGCAATGGGATTGTGTGAAAACGCATGGACTGTCATGTGTTACAATAGCACGATGCTATATCTACGTGGTCGCGCTCATTACGAACGAACATACGTACGTACACAGAACACAGAGGGCAAAGCTGACAAACAGCTCTCGATTCGAATTAAAATCGGTACGCTACGATTGGCCTCTTGTGGCTGCCCACCCACCACTTACGCCACTCCGTCTTTCAGTCCAAAAGTATACTTGTAAACTGATAACAAATATATCGTTTCAATTATTTTTCCATACCTTAATCAGTCTATTTCAAAGCACGAAATTACAACCACTTCAACTCACCACAATATTGATCCAACTTTCAGTTTCCCAAAATTCAACTTTTTCGAACTTCGGTGTTATGATGGCTATATAACTTCAGGGGCATGTAAGAAATCACCAAATTATTTATGATTATTTAAGAATATAAAAGATTTCAAAAAATTGTAATGTTATTCTTGAAATTTCACAGGTTTATTCAATTATTTGATTTTATTATTATTTAAAAAGTATTGTTTAATGAAATTTTGAAAAATAAACAAATTGAAATTGAGTGACTACAAATGTTCGAAAATGTTTATATACTCATCGTTATGAATTTTTGTTTAAATAGTTTATCATGAAATGTTTTTTTATTTGATAAAAAGTGTGCTTTCAGAGGGGTTTGTGCCGCCATCTCTACTCTCATTCTTGAACAAAACGGGATCTCTTTTAACGGGAAACCGTCGAGAGAGCGCTTGTGGTCCCGAGGGAAAAATNTCTGAAACAATGAACTGTAATATCTGTCTC
>JAAMPD010001449.1:0-24293 GCA_025266255.1 Trissolcus basalis | reverse complement strand
CTCTCAATTAGAGTGAGAAAACTATCACGTGACTGATCTTTTAACCTAACAAATATTAGTGTGTGTGTGTGTGAGCGGGCGGTGTAAGCATCAACGGGAATGGGTTAATTTACAATTTTCGACAAACAAACTATATCACTGGATTTTCTCATTTCTCTTTTATACTTTGACAAATTTTCATTGCATTCGGTAAAGTATATTTTCCTCGGTAACCTCCCCCGTTTCCGAAGTGGTAAACACGACTTCAATATCACGTATCACCTTAATCATGTGGTCATACGAATTTTTACTCTAATTCACAAAATGTTCTGTTTCATATCATTCCGTGATGTAGAAAAAGTAGCCAGTGCTCATATTTTCCCCGTTTACTATTCAACATTTTTGTTACATTGTAGTGTTATTTCTTTTTTGTAAAGCATAATGTTTAAAGTCGTAATCAAGAAAATAGAATTTCGACAATTGGTCAGCAAGAAGCCGAAGCTAATCGTTGGGATCCGTTTTGGGTCAAGAAGTGTAAAATTTTCTACCATAAAGTTGTATATAATTATATTAATCATGTATTATAGACTAACACCGATGCTTAAACTTTATTATTTGTGCAAAACCTACAATCAACTTTCTACAATACACTCAAAAGACAATCGACGCCACCGGGAGGATGTTTTTGAATTGTGTAAACGATGCCTATAGTCGGTGAAACTTTTCTTTCAAAATAATGACACTATTATAGAATTAGATTTTCTTTTTTTCCATCTTAACACAAGTTTTTAAAAAAACGAACAATTTTCCATATTTTTTTACATTTTACGAAACTATTCATTTTAAGATAAAATTACATTTCACATAATTATTCAAACATTTTTCATGCGGTGTTGTATACAATTTTTCAATCTGATCAAATTGATTATCAATTTATTTTGAATTATATGGAAAAGATAAAAATTGATACGATATTCAAATGTAATTGAACTCCGGTATGGTTCTTACAGTAAGATTAGTTTACGTGTCTAATAAATGATCTTGCACACATGATATTTATTGCACATACTTAGTATGAGAAAGTAAAAGCATCCCGTTTGTAAACGAGTTCGTTAAAGAAAGGAAAAGCCTGAGTTTATGCAAACAAATAATTGAATGTCACAGTCAATGCCAACCAATCTTATGTACTTGTTTCTCAATAAATCAAACATTTTTTTCTTTCTATCTCAATTGTAAATCTATCTAAACAACCACAAAAATAAAAAACTGAAACAATTTTTTTCAACCATCATTTTCAAAAGTCGTTTTTATTTTAATACAAAAACTTAATAAAACGAACAATTTTTTTGAATACACCAATGCGTAGAGTTCATCGTCAAGAAAATCAACTTTTATAATCAATTATAATTGTTATTGCAAAAACAACGAAAGAAAAAATTTTTTTATCCCTTTTAGAGTACACGTGTTGATCAAATAATCGCAAAATGTATCCAGGAATTCGCAATTTGGTTTGACACTTATAAAGTCGAAGCAAAATGATTCGACAATTTTTTCGAGCTTTAAAAATATTTGGCTTCGGTGAAATTTCTATGCCTGATTTATTGAAATTAAAACCACACACAAATATGTGCGTTTATTCAAAGGCCCAGTTTGTAAGCTGCTGAAAAAAAATTATGAAAATAAAATTTTGTATTCTTTAAAAGTATTTAATTTGTTTTTATGGCATAACAAAAGATTAGACGAATTTTAGAAGCACAAAACAATTTGTTTGATTTTTTTGTTTATTAAAATATGATTTCTTGACTTTACAACCTCTTGTTTTTATTTGAACAAGCAGTAATGTAAGTAAGAAAATGTATAACAAAATATAACAAAAAAATAAACAGGGTCATTAAAATCAAAATTATATTATATATTTATACATAACACAATTAAAATTTGTGTTATTGTTATGGAAAAATATTAAAAAGTAACCGCCCTTTAAATATTGCTGTTCCTTCACCATGTATTTATAAACATACAATCAAATCATATATTTTTGACCAAAGCTTTCCTTTATATATACGAAAAATCATGATAAAAAAAGAAGCTGCACATTTTTCCACTTCTACATAAACCCTCTATTTTCTTCAAAAATCTGAACTAACCATTGTTAAAAACTAAAACGGGTGCTGTGTCCCCTAAAAATCCGATCCTGTTTGTAAGGAAACACGAAACCGCAAAAAAGGCGGGAAAATTAATTGCACGAGAAATCGAAACCAGAGACAAGACAGTGACGTTGTTATTGAACAAATTCAACGGAAATTACGCAATCAAGATTAGACTTACTTTTGTAATTGTTATCCCTCATTATGTTTGGTCAAACTAACTGGCTCAAGTCGTACAGCGACTTGTATTTTCGTCTAGAGGTTAGTTTGAATTTATTGAGAGAAACTTTTATAGGTTAGAGATCACCAAGAATGAGTGTAAAAATAAATCCTGTTTCTTTCAACTTGTTTATGCTTGACGTCATTTTAATTGAAATTACGTTTGGAAATGAAAATTAATATATTTTTCATTGCATCATTCGTATATATTTATAAATGAAAGATGATATTAACATTGTGATAACTTATTTTTAGAACAAACAGACTGCCATTGATGAAAATATCAGATCATCCCGAGATTCCCCAGAGGTCAATGCTGCATCGAAGGAATTAAAGGTATTAACAATCATGATTGATTTCGTTCTTGTTTTTTCAAATTTTATAATTTTCTTACTGTTTTTATTATTAGTTTTAATTAATTCGATCATATATCCGTTTTCATTTTCAGATATTGAACAAGCATAAATTAACCAAATTATAATTTAAATCCTGATAAATAACTTTATACCAAAGGTAAATTTTTTGACTTTATATACAAATATATATAAATTCTTTTCTCATAAATAAACCTTTTACAGAAGATGATAAAACTCGACCGAACGTTGAGACGTTCAGCCAGGAATTTTTCAGGATTAAAAGTAAATATTGAATCCAAAAAAACTGTATTAAAAACACTAATTCAAATCTTGAAAAATTAATATCAATCAATTATGTAATTAATGATGTATACAATATTCATAATCTATAATATTTTATATATTATATATAATTAATTATGTAATTAATATAAAAACTGTTTTGAAAAATTATATCTAATATGAAAAGAAAATATATTGATTGTATATTACCGATATACTTTTTTTCTGTTTTTGTAGGCAAAATATTGAAGATTGTACCGATGATATATTTCTGATAGGATTTGAAAGGAAGTGGCCCTTCATTTTTCAAACGAGCATTCGAAAAACAACATTGGCACAGATTTGCATGTCTGAAGATGTTATCTGCTGCACATCTGCAGTCTGACCAAACTGCCTGCAGCTTTCGCGGTTTTATTGAAGCATCCAAAAGTGAAACTTATTATTCTGCGAACATAAAACAGTAACCTTTGAATTTTAGCATTCCAACTAATTTTAACAACACAAAACTAATTAAAAATGGTTTTTTTAACAATAATGTATAAAAATTAAAACTATCTGCTAGGTCTTTGACTGAATTAGATGAAATTTAGACAAACTCGCTGTTTATTTGGTAAGCATTACATTTTTCAAGTTTTTTTACCTTTATAAAAATAATATTAACATTTTTTATTTTCAGCTGTGCAAAAAAAAAGTAAGAATTTACCAGAGGGATACAAAAATCAATTGGTAAATTTCTCCTTTGTGTGATGAACCAAAAAGTTACGCTGCAACAGAAGTTTAAGTAAGTGAACTTCAGAATTCAAAAGTTGCATTACAATTAAAAAATGTTAAACCACTTTTGGCTACCAATGCTTTTTTTAGGTCCTGTGATTGTTTCATGTAAATATTTGCAAAAAAAAAAGAAGAGAAAATCAAAACCATTTCCAATCCAGAATGTCTCTGATTGTAAAAAGCATCTATACCCGTCGGCTAGATTACCGAGCTGGTCTCGAGTTACAAAAATTTCTCACCGACCGTCATCACAATTTACAGAGTCCAAATTCTCGTAACGCGATAATTTTTTGTGAGCACAACCCTGTCTACACCATCGGCATCAGGGACAAGTCTTACAGTCCTGAAGAGGAGGCCAAACTCATGTCGCTAGGTGCAGATTTCTGTCGGACGAATCGGGGCGGGTTGATTACTTTCCATGGTCCGGGACAATTGGTGGTGTACCCCATCATCAATCTTCGTAACTTCCAGACGAATCTGAGATGTTATGTTAGCAGCATTGAGAAAATGATTGTGAGACTTTGTGCAGAATTTGGAATTAAAGCAGGCACAACTAAAGATACAGGGATCTGGGTGGAGGACAGAAAAATCTGCGCCATTGGAATCCACGCGAGCCGGTATATAACGTCTCACGGATTGGCTTTGAACGTCAACACTAATCTTGGCTGGTTTGATCACATCGTGCCTTGTGGATTGGAGGGCAAAACTGTGACTAGCATTAGTAAGGAGATTAACGCAAAAGTGACTGTTCGTGATGTTCTTCCTGTCATGAAAAAAGCTTTCGAGGAAGAGTTTGGGTGTCTGATTGAAGATTTTCCTGATGACCAAACTTATGATATGTTACAAGCTATTAGGAGAATTAGTAAAACGAATTCTTGATTAAAATGAGAAAAAATGCAAGTCTGACTATATACTGAATGTTTTCATTTTGTGTCGAAGTTTTTCTTTATGTGAATTGTTGACTGTAATATATTCTGTATGTTTATAATATAGCTTAATAAAATAATCGTTTGCACGTTTTATTAAATGGTTGAGAATTTATTGTATCTCTCTTTAGATCTAATTTTTATTTCATTAAGAGTATTAGTGCTATAAATTTTAATAAACAGGTAATTGTTGCAATAAAAAAATATGTTATCAATCGCGTCATGTGTTTTTTAAACTAAAAAGCACTGAATATGACTAGGTGAATGTCAATACACCCTAATCGTATTCTAAATTTGTTACAAATTTTATATAAATGCTGTATACAAATTTGAAGCGAATCTAACTCCTCACTATGATGTACATAAATTTATAATTTAAAAATGAAAAAAATTCAACCTTGAGAAGCCGAAAATTTGGTGAAATAAATAATCTCTCATTGAGATTATGTATTTTGACAAATTCTTCTTAGACAGTTTTTCTTCAGTAACCGTTTAAGTGGTAAGATCGACTACGAAACCACCTTTGTCGCACCTATACGACTTCAATATTACCTTGAAAGCCATTATTATAAATTATTATTATTAGTCATAATAAATTGTTTACGAAAATCGGAAAATTAATTTTGTCTAAATGAATTTGAAAAAAACATCAAATTTAAATGATTCTGGTTGAAATTACATATTTCATTTTATATTTTTCTTAAAATAGTTTTCATTGACTGATTAATGAAAAAGTATTCGTTAAAAAAAATATATGATTATATGATCAAATTTGATTGTATTCTACTGCGTTTTGATTAGAAATCAAGGATTATTAGGAAGTTTGTATTTATTGAATTCAAAACTGATCAGTATCAGTTGCAACATTTAGTTGTTCATTGTCTACTTTTGATGAAATTATTTTTCAATTATGGCAATCTTGCAATCAAGAACAACCAAAGGCAACGATCGTATAGTTGCAGAAAATTTCAAATACACAAAAGTCAGTGTTACACGTGGACACCTCCACGATTTCGTAGAGGTTTATTTGGGCATCGAAATTTTGCTGAAAGTTCAAACCGAAACATATTTGAAATTCGCGGGTGTTAAAAAACGCATCGATAAAAAGACACTCGAACATCAAGGGTCGCGTTTAAAATCAAGAGCCAAATTGGAAAGTAATGAGATAGATAACGTTTACGTATCTCAGAGAATGCGGAAATACATTTTTGCCAGTGCGCTAATTTAGTGAAATATAAGTCAAGATTTTATATATGCTGACATTTGAATTTCATTGTTTTGCTATTTTTTTATATTCGACAGATTTGTTACTGCTTGTAGTCGAATTGATCATCATTTATAAAAAACAAATGATATATTATGAGGCACTTTTGTTATAAAATATGAAATAAATTATTTTGAAACAAATAAGAACTTCTTTTTGAGGCGAATGATATATTCCTAATATTACGAAAAATGGGAAAAATGAATATATATCCATAAAAAGGGAAATTGAGGCAAATGACATACAGCCTTCATGACAAAATATATATTGTGTATTGAGCAATCTTTAAAGAATGATTTAGGGTATCTAAAACATCAAATTTTGTTATAAACAATGAGTTGCTAATATTTTGATTGAATCAAAATTTTTGTTCAACTACATAATTTGAATCTCAAGCTGAAAATGAAACAGGTGGTTCTTGAAATATTGTACACATTATAGGAGAATGCCAAAAAATTCATGCATTTTGAATCATCCAAATGTATATTCCCCCTTGATGGCTGTAATAATTGCTTCAACCTGAAAAAATAAACAAATAATCACATAAAAATAAAGCCAAACTCCTTAAATATTTACAATAATATTTTTACAATCAATGTGCTTCGGCGTGAATAAAATTTAGGAAACAAAACAGAATTATTTCGTTTTTTGAAATTTGGTCCCAATTCAATGTTACGAAATACTTAATCATTTCTTCATCTTTTATGTTTTTTTGTAATATTTCACTATCGACATATTGCAAAAGAAGTTCTCTTAATTCTTTATATCCAAATTATACAACTCAATACGTCCTAAAAAAACCTTGAAAATTGTATACAAAAACAGTACCACAGCCGAACAGAACCAAACAAAGAATGAAAAAAAATTGGAGCTTTCACTGTGTCGCAATGAGAGTGATGAGAGTCTCGACTCCGAATGAAATCAAAACTGAAAAACCGATTCGTCCAGCGAAAATCACGTGTAGTACACGGTTTCAAGTTTGAAACCCCGTTCTCACGCGAGAGCAGCGCGCTCTGACTAATACCAGTCGCGTGTGTTTACCGACCGAGTGCTCGGCGTGTTTTGTTTTCTCGTCGTAGTACGGGGTCAGTGACGCATTCGCCGAGAACACACGAAATCAAAGTACTTTTGCGCGACGCGGTGCATCGTCCGCGATGCACGAACCGATACAATTTGCGCGAAAGCGATGATACCAGCGGACAAATTGTGAATGCACCGAAACAGTTGTGTTTGCGAGTGTTTCGTGCGCGCATTAGGCAGCGCTCTGGACACCATCGGGGCGCGCCATTTTGTGACCACGCAGTGATCCCCAAGTGGTAAACATTGTCCCGACTTTTGCAAATTTCGTCGAAACCTTGACAAGAACCGATCGCCTTTCCTCGGATCCGACTTGCTGCCAAGGCGCTCGGGGATGCTCGCCCAACTTCGGTCCGAGGTCGTTGCGGATTTCGCGCCAATTTTGCACCTGGCCCTGCCGAAACAGCTGTCCGTTACCATGATTCTTATCGTTGTTGTCAGTCGCTGCTAAGCACCCAACCAAAAATTCGTATCAGCTAATTTTTGCCTGTCGAAAATTCCAACGTTTATCGACGTTCTGCAAAAACAAGTCTCGACATGTTTTTTCCCCCCATTTTCGTTTGTTGACAAGTCAAAAATTATTTATTATCACTGGATTAAATATACAAACAAACATTTTTGTAAAACTTTGCACTTGTAATCAGCGAATTACACAATTTGTTATGTCTAATTTATTTATACTTGTTATCGAGTTTGCAATTTGTCGGTGTCTTTGGTTTTTGTAAATAACAAAAACGTCATTGTTGCATTTTCAATTTTTTAATTGTAATTGTGTTTGCTCGGTTTTTGTTTTTGTGTTTCTCAATTTTGGCAATTCTCAAATGAATTTGAAGGAAAGAGGTTATGTTTGCAAAAAATTTCCAATTCGGTGAATATTTCATTTAAATTTCGTGGAGTGCCAAATTTTGTTGCTGTGCAGGGACTGGCGTTTTGTTTTTATGATTTAATCATAATTAATTTTGTTTTGTTTTTCTTTTTTAGTTGAACTGTGTGACGGAAAAACTGTTGGGAAGAAAAAAGTCGGAAGTTTTCATGAGTGAGAGTACATAAGTTGTTTATGTATATAAAAAACATTATGAGCGATGACATTTCCTGCCGTGGCAGAGACGTGAGATAAACTGAAAAATGTCAGGTGATTCAGGGTGGAATGCCGTTATCCACCATCCGTCGGATTTGGAATTGCAAAATTGGGATTGGGACGAAAATGATGGCGAACAGGAGAGGGAATTGCCATCCACTGTGGATATGGATGCTATAAAAGGTGGAGGCAATTGGGGTCCGACCACTGGACACAATGGTATACTTTTTATCTTAATTATTATAATTTGATTATTGCCATTTTATTTAATTTTATCTTAATTCATTTTATCTTGATTGAATTATATTTTAATCGTATTTTTAAATGGTATTTTATTATACATTTGACTCTGTTTGTTTGGTATTTTGGAATTTGTCTAACTTATTTTGTTTTCTTTTCTTCTTTAGGAGCCAATTCAGATTACTCAGAAGATGAATCCGATTCCGACGATGAGAGTTCTGGAGGGTCAGAAGGAAGCTGCTCGTACTCAGATTCAAATTCGGAATCTGATGATGACAGTAGTGGGGACGATTCGGAATCCGTTTCCGATTGCACGTCCGATCATAGCGAACAAACTTTTTCTATCAGAGAGACTAATTTTGAACAGGTAATATTTTTTTGGAGGGACGTTAATCAGGGTGGCGAATATTTTAATCAACTGATTGAAATCATTGACTTGAATCATGATTTCAATAAGTGAAATTTTCGAAAAAAAATATGCCAAAATTCAATAACAAAAAATAACCGAACGTTCGAAATGATTTTTTTTGTCAATTTTATCTGATCACGAAACAGTAAAAATCAATAAGACAAATGAAAATCAATTTGTTAAACAAAATTAGATTATATATAATTTAATTTATAATCTAACTTGCAAGCAAAATGTCAATTAACGAATACCAATTTTCATAATGTAAATTTATCTCTTGCAAAAAAGTACGTTTAAATATTTTTCTAAAATCACACACATATATATAATATAAAATTGATAACATTTATCAATCTGAGTTCTCCTGATTGAATAAAAAAACTATTTATGTAGTTACTTTTTCTTTTCGAGTCTGTTTTTTAAATGAACACATAAAAAAAATCAATTTTTGTAAAAACAATAAAAATAATTGTCACGTTAGCTTATACTCGTATATACCTGTTGACTAAGGAATAACCAGTTAAGTGGTATAGGATTTACATATATACACTCAACTGGTTTTTCCTCAGATCCACAGATATATAGTCATTGTTAATTGGTTTCTTTTTTTTCTAGGGAGGATTGAAACTTAAAATTGCAATGAAAGCTCCAGCAAAAAAGGAAGAGTTGGAAAAACCCAGAAATGATAAGAACAAAAAAGTGGTTGTCAGAAGGACGAAAACTCCAAGCAGAATAAATAAAGTTAGAATAAAGAAATCTACTGTTCATACATTAAGAACAAAATATTCCTTTTAATCAGCCTTTAATTTTTGAAAATTGTTCCATAAATTATATATATATGTAAATATATATGTAATATAAATAGTATACAATTTATAAACAATATATTATTCATTGAATATTGTAAAAATAAATGTATATATATAATATTATATTATATCATAGTTGTATTTCAAACTAATTTAATATATCATTGATTCAAGGTATATTTGTAAGGTACAAGATATTAATTTTAAACGAATATTTGAAAAAATGATTTTTATTTTTCAGACATCCGAGTGCAGTGCAGATGACTCCGACGCTTCAAACAGTCGATCTGGGATATCCCAGCAGCAATCCCAGGTACAGCAGCCTCTTCAAGAGATAAACCAGGAAGATTTGGCTGCGATCCTGCCAGACCAGGATAACGAGGATGCGCCATTCGACGGTTTCGAAGACTCGGAGAGTGGTCGTTTAGTGTCTAAAGCAATCGAGCGAATGTCGTTAGGGGCTGATTCGGACACCAGTGAGAACCCCGACCAGAACCCGGTGCCGGTGTACAGTTCCTCGCTGCTGCAGCAATTCGTGGAGAAGACTGCACTTCTGTCCGAGCCTCGAAAGAAGCGAAACAAACTCGTGAAAAAACTGAATGAGCCGGAATACGCGAGTGCCTCGAATGTCTCGCCAGATTCTGGTATCCAATCTGTGAACAACAGTCCGTTGCACTTGAACGCCAGTCCGGCGAGTCCGCCGAACGTACAGTCGCCCATCCAGACGGCGCCACCGAAGCCTGTGGTGAACGTCGACCGGGTACTGTACCCGCCTAAGAGGAAACCCGGTAGACCAGCCAAGACCGTTTTCACTCAGCCCCGAGGACCGGGGAGGCCAAAAATGAAGCCAGAAATCGTCGCGAAAATCGAGAAGATAGAAAAAGGGGAGAACAAGAAAACGAAGGAACCGGAAAAGAAGGAGGGGCAGAAGAAGAACGGCTCTGCGGTGCAGAAAAAGGAGCCTCCGGTTCAAAAGGAGGCGGAGGAGAAAAGCGGCAAGGCTGGCAAGAATAAGAAAATTGTCCAGAGGAGGTTGTCTGAGACAGTGAAGTCCGGGAAGAAGATCAAAGAGATGCCGGAGAAGGTGACGCCGAGGAGAAAGTGCCTGAATAAGTTAGTGTCCGGGAAACGAGGAAAGGTCGCGCAGAAGGGCGACGAGAAGGTGTACAAGAGACCAGAGCGAGGGAGTGTGAAGAAGGACGCTGAGAAAGGACATCAGAAAACGGCAGAAGTTAAGAGCGGTTTGGATAAAGGTGTTGGCAATAACAAGAGGGTGCCGAAGGAGAACCGAGGGGAGACTGCGGTCGGTTGTAAGAAGACCATGACCAAAAAACCGGTCGCCGCTGTATCCAGAAGGGTCCTCAAGGAAAATAAAAGCAATAAGAAAAATTCTTCCCTGAGTGCTGATATTAATGGCGCCAGTAAGTTTTGTTATGGTATTTTGTGCATCAAGAATGTGAAAGCACCCCTCTCATGATCCACACGATATTTTTTGTTACAAGTACAAGCAAGTTAACATTTTTAGTACCGTGAGAGAGGAAACGTTTGGTTTCCTTCCTTTTCTTGAGGGAAGAAAAATGAGATTTGCGTGCATATGTGACGACAAAAAAATGTAACTAATCATAAATAACTTAACTTGATTAATTATAAATTAATTTTTCAGGTGTACAATCCGTCACGGCGTTTTCCATGACCGATTCCGTCAAACTGGATTACTCAGAAAACTCGAACAAGGACAAAATATTTTCAGGAGTTCGTCACAACCATCACCATCACAAGCACCATCACAAACACCGACGAAGGATAATAGAACCGCCAAAAACTCCGGTCAGGGTTGATCCGAGTATCGTTCACGAGTTGGAAAAACTTATTGAGGAATTTTCCAAGTCCTGTTCGTTGGGCAAAAATGGCGCGACTTCAACGACAGGAGAGTTACCGCAAATTTTTAAGGTGAAGAAGCTGTCAAAGAAAAGGAAGGGTAGCAGCAACGAGACTACTGCTGAGGACCAGAAATTGAAAAGGAGACCCAAGAAAGATAAGCCTTCCAGTGTGGATTCTACGAGCAACACAAGTACAAACTCGGCGTCGACTCCAAATGAGCAACGATTGCCATTGAAGAAGAGGCATTATCATGTCTCGAGTCCTTATAGTTCGCAAAGCTCGCACGGTAGTGGGTCGGAGACGAACCAGGGAAATGAGTCGAAGGCTAAAGACAGCCATATTGAGGAAGCTATCGAGGCTACCATAAACAGGTGAAGCATAAATTGCTGCAAATTTGCATAAAATAATCTTCTCTTAATTCAATAATATTGGAATTATTATAATTAATCATCATTCGAAATATGCCATTTTGACTGTACTTTATGTCTTCTTTAAAGCATAGTACAAATATTCATTTCGTTTTCTCGAGTGAATTTATTTATTTATTCTATATCTTTTGTTTCAGATATGGTAGCGATTCAGCAAAGGAGAAACAAAGTACAACGCACAAAGATAATGTACCAGTGACCCCGAAAAAGCGACACCGTGATACAGAATCCAGTGCTTCCGAGAAAACAAATGAAAATACTGAGGTCTCAGTAGAAAAGCCATCAAATGCCATAGAACAGCCTCGTAGGAAAAAGAAGATCGTCAAAGATCTTCGCGTCACAGTGACGAAACTAGTTCCAGAGCCAATTCTGTTGGACAAGCTGGATAAGAATGACAAATCAGTAGTTAATGACAAGTCAGCTAAATCGTTGGAGAAAAAATCCGATAAGAGCACTTTAGAAAGAGCATCCAAGACTGAAAAATCCGACCAATCGTCGGAAAAAATCGCAAGAAAAGATTCAGAAGCCAAGAAGTGTGAAACTGAATCAAAATCTGGACCGGAAAAATCGAAAATTGATTTAAACGATTCAAAACCTTTGGTAAGCGCACTTGAGGTTGAAGTTGTAAAGAAAAAGAAAATTCGTCGTCGCAAAGCCATCAATAGGACTGGGTTTCCCAGTGTGAAGAAGAAGAAAAAGAAGGTTGTTGTGGTGAAACCAAAGGACGACGATGAAGACGGTCCACCTCCGGAAAAAATTGCGAAAATGTCACCCAAATCAACTGCTACTGAGACAAAAGTTTTGGAAAAGCCGACCAAACTCGAAGTACAAAAGAAAAGCGGTAAAGATTCAAAGGAAGGCGATGGGAAGGAAACTAAAAACGTTTCCAACAATTGTGGACAGTTGAGGGTTCGCAAAGATCTGGTCGATCCAGTTTCCAAGTCTGAAAAATTGGAAGACAATTCCGAGTCAAAGATTTTTGACGAGAATGAGTCCCTAGAAGAATCGTTAGCTAGATACAACCAAAGTCTAAAATTAGCTGAATTGAATAGAGAGAATTTGAAAAAGTTGGAAAAGTCGAGTTCGAAGGAGAACAACAACAATATGAAAAGACCACGCAAGTCGTCGAGTCCCTGTCCTCTTAAGAATTCGAAACGACCTCGGAATGACGAGTCGGAAAGTGATGCCATACCCAGCAGCGATGTTGCCAGCGAGGACATCCAAGAACCGGTAAAGGTTTCTGCTCGGGGACGAAGAAAACAGACAAAACTTAAGAAAATCATTGCTACTGAGAATAAATTCTGCGAGGAAAAGAGCTGCTCCGAGGACAGGGAGATTAAAGGGAAATTCAGCGATGAGACGAAAAATAAAATTGATAAAAAAATAGTAGAGAAGAAAATGGACGAGAGGAAAATTGATCATAAAAAGATGGAAGGTGAAAAACGGACGGAGAAGAAAGTTGATGCAGAGAAGAAATCGGAAGGGAAGGCAGAGGTTGAAAAGAAATCTGACAAGAAGGTTGATGAGAAGAAGGCTGTTGAGAATAAAAAAATGGAGGATAAAAAAGGAATTGATAGCAGGAAAGTTGAGAGTGATCTGAAAGTTGTGGATAAAACGGTGGAAGATAAGGCATCAGATACTTTGAAGGACGAGAAAAAAGTCACAGAAATTGCAGTAAAGAATCATAAAGTAAATATTATAGTAATAATATAGTAATATACACTGACAAAAAATCGGTATTTTTTACTCGAAAATAAGAGTTTGTTTTTAGTCAATTCTAGCCGAACTGATTGATCCCAACTTGGCAATTTAGTAACATTAAACAAGAATTATAATTGTTTGACAAAGCAAAATGATCAGTTGATGCATAACGTATAGGTTATTTTTTTTTTTTTTTTTTCGTCAAAACTATTTTACCTTTAGAATTCGTGTCAAAATTAACGAATAAATTAAATTATGCAATTAGTTCGATTCGATTGAAAGAAATATAGTTAGTTGCAAACTGACTTTAATGATATCGTATTAGTCTCAATATCAAATCAGTAAGAAATTTGAACAAGTTTTTCAAAAATTCAGGTCAAGTTATTATTACAATAATTTTGAGCCAGTTTGACTCAAATTTTTGAGTTGATCAAAAAACGAACAGAAAATATAGTCAAACTGAATATAGGTATGATAATTAGAATTTCATTAGTTAGTACTAGATTTCCAGTTGCACTAACTATAAATGCCAGAACTCAAAAAATATAGTTCAATCATCACCAATGAAGTAAATTTGTCTCAGTGTAATAATAAAATACAATATAATAATAATATAATAATATTATATATACATAAAACTGATTTTTATTTTTCTGTTTCATAGGGCCCTTGTGATTCATCAGTTACGACTTTACAAGGAAAGAACAGAAATTCAGTACCATCATGGAACTACAAGTAATTACAAGATTATTTGCAATCATTTCCAACCAATATGAATAATTTTAAGTTCACACATATAACTGTTTTATTTTTAATATAAATTTATTTTGAATATTACAGAAAAATACGCAGTAACGTTTACTTTGATGTAAAACCAACTACGTTGTACGAGCCACAAGCTTGTGAATGCAAATCCGAGAGTGGTTGCGGTGACGACTGCATAAATCGCATGTGCTTCAGTGAATGTTCTCCTCAACTCTGTCCCTGCGGTGAAAAATGTAAAAATCAGAAAATACAAAAGCACGATTGTTCGCCAGGTTTGCAACGGTTCATGACAGAAAACAAAGGATGGGGTGTGAAAACAAACCAAGCTATCAAAACTGGCGCGTTCATTTTAGAATATGTTGGCGAGGTTGTGTCCGAACGAGAATTCAAATCCAGGATGGCAACTAGGTGACGTTTTTTATTTTGATTTATTGCTATCTGTAACAACAAAATCCTTTTTTTCTTGAGAAAATTGTAATTGAAAAAAGTGAAATTTAATTCTAATGTATAATCGTTTTAGATACGCTGACGACACGCATCATTATTGTTTACACCTGGATGGTGGTCTTGTGATTGATGGTCATCGCATGGGAGGGGATGGACGGTTCGTAAATCATTCCTGTGAACCAAACTGCGACATGCAAAAATGGAGCGTCAATGGGTTACCGAGAATGGCTTTGTTTGCATCAAGAGACATCAAACCTGGGGAGGAATTAACTTATGATTACAATTTTGCTTTGTTCAATCCCTCCGAGGGTCAGCAGTGCAAATGCGGAAGCAGTGCTTGTAGAGGTGTCATAGGTCAGTACTTGACAGGATTGTATACACGAAATAACTGAGGACTTTGGATAATTTGTGTACATTTTCTACTAAATGAAATTTTGTTTTTGTTCATTAAGGAAACAACAAGAATAACAAGATAAATACCAATAAATAAAAACGAATTTTCAAAATATTAAAAATTTTTTAATAAACAAAAGCAAATGTTCATGCTATTTTTATGGCAATTTTATTATAATTGTTGGTATTTTTTTAGGTGGAAAAAGTCAAAGAGTGAGTAAAGCCATTCCACCAGCACCTGCTCGAGTGGAGGACAAAAAAATCGTCGGTCGGCCCCGTAAGAATGCCAGAAAGTCAAACACAGTTGTCAACACGACTGTTAAAGGGATCTGCACCTCACGAAAAATCACTGATACAAAATCCACTATGATCAAACCGCTATCCAATCAACAACGTAGTTTCGTACAAGAGCACCGGTGTTTCTTGGTCAGAAATTTGGAAAAACTACGACGAATGAAAGTTTCACCCAAGGAAAAAAATGGCATCGAGCCGAAAACATCCTCGGAAGTATTTTTGTCCCAACTTACTGCTTTGTCGAACAGCAATTCACGTACCGTTAGAACGAGGAGACTTGCTCAGGCACAGGAAGATCCAGAAGTAAATAAAGCAGCTAAATTGGCTAAAGTATGTTGAACAAACAGTTTTTTTTTAAATAGACAAAAAAAGATTATTTTATTATATAAAATAATCTTTTTATGTTTATGTTTTTATCTTTTTAAATTAATTATTAATTAACCATTTATTTTAGGTTCTGAAAGAGCTTTACACAGTTGTTACAACCGCAAAAGACGAGAATGACCAGCTTCTCTGCAGTTCTTTTATTAATCTTCCTGCAAAACGCAAACTGCCTCAATATTACGAAAAGATTTTGGATCCAATCGACTTGGTAACGATAGAGCAGTGCATCACAAATGGTCATTACAAAACCGCTGAACAGTTTGATCAGGATATGATCAAACTTTTTGATAACAACGTGAGGTTCTTCGGACGCACATCGGAAATTGGAATTGCTGCTGCCAGACTCAGAAAATTGTACCTTGGAAGTAAAGAAAATTTTGTGTTTGCCATAACAGAAGCCACGGGTTTGCCGCCGTCCCAAAGTTTCTTACCTTCGCAAGGCTCTATGGCTGGAGAGGAAGATGTTATACGATGCATTTGTGGTTTGCACAGGTGTGACATTTTTTACTGTTTTACCTCTTGTAAATTTTTAAAAGTAATTCTTTAAATTACCTAATGCATTTTTTACATCACTGAATTATTCAAAGTCCAGTAATGTGGGATACATCACAGGCTACTGCTTATAAAATCATTTAAAAGGATGTCGAAGTAGATAGTGAAGTTTGAATTCTGAATTTGGCGGGAACACTGAAAATTGATGATTTTATGGGTTAATAGTTAAAGAATATATCGAATTTGATATCAAATGAATGTTTAGCCATCGTAGAGCAAAAATTAAATGATGATTTTGTTCGATTTTTTAAATGAATAAAAATATTTTCAGGGATGAGGGACTTATGATACAATGCGAACGATGTCTAGTCTGGCAACATTGCGATTGTGTAAAAGCAGACGTTGACGTTGAATCATATTTATGCGAAAGATGTTTACCAAGACCTGTAGACTTGGAGATTCCGATCGAAGGTGAAGACGAAGAAGACAAAAAATATTACGTCACTTTGATGCGTGGTGATTTGCAACTCAGGCAGGGAGATACTGTTTACGTTCTGCGTGACACTCCAGAAAAGCACACCTATAAAACCATTCAAAAGATGGACTATGATCAGATGGATATTTTCAGGATAGAGAGACTGTGGAAAAATGCAAAGTTCGTAGTTTCATTTTTTATTATTTTACTAAACTATGATTAATAAAACAAATTTTTAACTATTGGTGTATTAATGATATTTGATTTTTGTAGAGGCGAAAAGTTTGTGTATGGTCACAACTACTTACGGCCGCATGAAACATATCACGAACCAACACGCAAGTTCTATGAAAATGAAATTGTGTGCGCTCCTTTGTACGAGGCAGTACCTTTGGATTTGGTTGCAGAACGGTGTTGGGTTTTGGATCCGTCTACGTTCTGTAAAGGTAATTTTTTATTCGTCATTTAACTCTTATTAAGTCAGATGAATACTTAGATTTTTCTTTTTTCAAATAACTAGTAACTTGTCAGTTACTCATTTTTTCAATCAAAATAGTTCCAGTATTACTGTGAATTTGCAGACCATTAGAGTTATGTATTTTTAAAAAAATATTTTTTAATATACGTCATATGTTTTGTTGATGTATATTAAAACTGATACGTCATTTTTACTAATAAAAATGATTTAATTATTGGTTAGAATGAAAATTGTATACAGGGTGTCCCATTTTAAATAACCATCTTGAATATCTTGAAAACTAATCATTTCACGTCAAAAAATGTATTTATATACAAATATATGTGTTTTTTAAAAGGAAATCTAATAACTTGATTGAATTTCACTTACATAGATTTGGTACGAACTTTGTTTTTATAAACGAAGTTTTCGAGATAATCAAGGTCTTAATTTGAAATGGGACAGCCTGTACATTTCACATACTTTTTTAATGTTTTTTATTTAATTGGACTTTGTTTATGTTATGTTAGATGATTAATTTGTACATCACTTTTATATGATAAATTATCATTTTATAGGTCGTCCTGTGGGTTCCAAACCAGAACATACATATGTTTGTGAATATCGAGTAGACAGAGCAGCCAGGTTCTTCTCAAAAGTAGCCAGAGCACGACATGCAGTTTGCACCAAGCCTTACGCCTTTGAAACTTTTGCAGAACGCATCAAACATTACAGAACTTATTTGGTAAATAATACTCTTTATTTATTTTCGTATTTCAAAATATATACAAATGTGACAATAAATAATATAAGTATAATTTCAATTTTTTTATATAGCCACATAGTCTGGAAGGTATAGCTCTTACTAAAGCAGCAAAAGAAAAGAAGAAAAACGGCCAGGAGATGGAAAATATGAACAAATTTGAATCGAAAGAGTTCATGAAAGTTTCCAACCGGGATAAGGAGTGTTGGCAAAAGTCTTCTGTTGGCAGAGGGGTCAAACGTCAGGTGAATGAATCTGGTTCTGCCTCTACTTCTTCTACCTTCATATCACCCACACAGGTAAATATGGAGATTCGACAGTAAATAATGTAAACCAGGGTAAAAAAAACAATGATTTTTGAATTAAAGTAAAGAATTGATTTCATTGATTTGAATCAGATTGTTTGATTTAAATTATTTGCTTTTAAAGAAACGAATAAATAATTATAATTTAGTATTTGGATCAAATAAATAACAAAACTTAAAAAAAACAATATTTGGATATTTTTTTACATTTTTTTGACAAATTTGAATAAAGTCATATTTTTATTTAAATTGAGGATTTTTTTAACAATGATTTTAATCAGTCGATTTAATTCTTCGCCACCCTGATTGTAAATCTGACATTATTTAAAATTTTGCAGAAAGAAGATCAAAGGAAAAGACTGAATGGTATTTTGGCGAATCTATTAGACCAAATGCCTAATAAGAAGGATCCACTAGATTTATCTCATTTATTAGAAAGAAATCGGAGGAATCGGAAAAGACCAGGAGGACTTAACCCATGATAATGGGTAATTATAAAATAGCATTTTGAAAATTAAAATAAATAATTGAACGTACATAAATTGAACAGTGTTTTTGAAACAAAGAATTTTTTAATTATAGATGACTCTATAGGTGAAACATGTTCTACATTAAAAGGCTATATAAAGTACATGCTACATTGTATTAGAAAATCTGAATCAAGTTGAAGAAGATGCTCTATAATATTTAATCAAATAAACCCGTCCAACTTGAAGAACAATTACTTTCAGTAGAACATCGGTTTCAAGAACAGAATTATGACTTGTCTCAATGTTTTCCAAACTGCGAGGATCGTTTTCAGCTCTTCATTTAACAAGATTAGGTTCCACCTTGGTATTTTTAAATGACAATGAAAGCATAGGGAAACTGTAAACTTTGATGCTCTAAACGTTCTCTCTCAAATGTTACTGTATATTTATTTGAAAAAAAAGTAGAACTGTTAAACGAAGAACACATACAAACAATCAACATTTCATATTAATTGATCAATTCAAATTGATTCAATTTTTGAAAAACAATTTTTAACATTTGGTTTGAATATTTTAAAATGGAATGGAATACAAATCTTGTTCTATAATTTATGTAATGACTCGTTTAAATGAAGAACATTATCTTGAAATTATGTTGTTTGTAAAAAGGTGGAAAATTGCTCAAAATTTTTGAGAAAATTTTGTAAGTCTCATAATAAAATAACGCCAAAGAAATGGCGACGAATAATATATATTTCGGTAATGACCAATGTATAGAACTATATTTTTGCTTGTACAAAATGTATCAAAAACGAAAAATGTAAGATGGAAAGATAATGTTCTTCAAAGTTCTACTGTAGATAAGCTAAGAAGCTTTTATTAACATTTTGAAAATTATTTTTAGATACGTTCATCATTTTACATTGGCGAACAATTTTTATACTTGAGATAAAAGTTTTACATCTTGTTGAGAATTCAAAAGTTTTTGTAGTTTATTAAAGTCGTAAATTGCATTTAGTGCGTGTATCTAAAAACAATTTATAAAATGTGTCTGGAAAAATTAATATATAACGATACAATCTACGTTTTTGCCTTAGTTGTATTGTAAAATATCCAATAGCTAAGTTACGCCTGTATGATATAATATTATGCATAAGTAGATACAAAACATGCGTGAACGCATTCATGCGACGTTGGTAGTTTGTATAAGTACAGTTAATTATGAAATTAATTTAATGTGATTTTAAAGTAAGATGTCAGATTTTTTTTATTGCCAATTTTTTCAATTGTTTTGAAATGAATTAGTGAGTAATTAATAATTGTGAATTTGACAAGTCTATAATGAATCTCACATTTCAATAATTAATTATAATTATTAATATTATATATAATATTTTTTCTTATTAGTATCACTATTTCATANATTTTTTAAAAGAAAATAACATGATGCGTTTCTTGAATATTTATTTGATAGGTATATTATTTACCTGAAATTTACAATATAATATATTTTCAAGCATGTATAAATTTTTCAGATAATTCTTATTCAAGTTTATTCATCACTAAATTTTTTGGGCATTACTTGTATATTTTTTTATCATTCTATTGATTTTGAACAATGAAGCATATTTTTTGTATCTGAAAATACACATTTCATTAATTTTACGATTAACTGTATCATTTCATGCTGTATATCTCAACCGACATTGTACAAAGATCTTTCATATAATATAAATTATTAAATTTATAATTGGTTGGTAAGCGCTGTAAAGTCAATGCTGGAGTGTTCACGTGTACAGGTATACCAAAACACGTTTAGCACATACAACAAAGTGCGGACACACTTTGATGCACCATGCTAGTATTATATTTTTCATAACCCCAGTGTAATTGACTAAAAAAATGCTTCTTCGGGTTACTAAAAAATATTCCTTTGAACCGAGCGTTCAATGTTTTTGTTCAAATCTGTAGCGCGTTATCGTACTTCGCCAGGTTTTATACATTAAACGAAAATAAAAATAATATATTAATTTTTGTAACCATAAGAGGGTCATTAGTCGAATGTTAAGATTAAGCATAGCAAAATTATATATTTTGACAGCCTGGGAAATGTTATTATATCGCGCAATTATTTTTCTATAATGATATTATTTGTTCTGTTCCGGTGGGTTAAGACAAATAAAACACTTGGTTGAAATGTATGAATTTATTGTATATTTGTTATATTCAAGATAACTCAGTTTGTCCGTTATTCACGAATACACTTCTAAACCTAAAAATAAATATGTACAAATGAAATTTACAAAAAAGGTGAGTCATTTATTTTCCTACCAAACAAAAAAACCTGGTTGCTTTGTTTGTTTTTTTTTCTTTTTTTTTTTTCGTTTTCTTTTATTTTATATTCTGAGATTTTTTTTTTTTTAGCAATTAAGACTCGGCGTTAGGGGTAGGATTTTCTTCGTTTTTCGATTCAAGTGAGAAGGGAGGAATTCTGCAGTCAAAAGCAAAACCATCTTCTCTTTCCATCCTGAATGTACCCCTGCAAAAAAATATATGTATTCAAAAAGGTTCATTGAAAATTCTTATAAAATTTGTTCTTTTTTATGGATTCTGAAACAGGTAAGATTAATTTACCACATGTGACCACTAGGAGCTTGCAAGCTAACGTGACTGCTGTACTGGAAAGCCGGAAACATTTTTGAAAGAACAGGTTCTTGTCCAACAACTCCTTTTCCTCTAACGGTTTCGAGTGTCCCCGACAAGCTGAAAATCCTCCAGTGTCGCTCCCTCAACTGCACACTCAATTCGCCCAAATTTTCCAATCGAACGCAGTAACGCCACTGAAAGGTTTATTGATTTTCATGAATTTTATTTCATTGATATTTATAAATATTATATAACGAAATTCACATGAAATAAATCTTATTTATATCTTCAAAATAAATTTTCGTCCTTCAGGGCAATAACTATTTTCAATGCTGTGATAATTTACCCAGTAAGTTTGACTTTCTCTGCAGCCCATGTAAAAAGGCATTACAGTTATTCTGACATTCTCAGTAGTTTCTTTGTGGACATCAGACAACTCCAGCCAAGGATGGTTTTTCTTTTGCCATGCTCGAAGGGTTTCTTGGGGTACAAATGGTGGGTCTCTTTCTGGATGATATGCAAGGAATTTGTCGAATAGTTCGTGGTGTAAGGCCGGTTTTTCTATTGTCATATAAGGGATGATATCTTCATGGGCAACGTAATCAAGTCCAGGGATCGCATACAAACTACGGCTGCTTTCGTGGTTACCCAAAAATGTTACTGCTTCTGTTTGAGTTCGCTAAAATAAAGAATAAATACATGTTGCAACATTTACATTTAAATTAATAATTCTTTTAACAAATTGAAATAATTTACAATGTGGGGACAGTCCCGCTGATCAATCAACACTTGATAGAATGTATGGGTTCGTCCTTTGACTTCTTTTCCCACGCCATTAAAATTTCCTTCGACGGTTCTGAAAGATTTCAAATTTCATTTTTATGTAAATGATCTGTGACTAAAATGATATTGCGATAGTATTAAAAACTGTGAACAGAAACGTATTATGGAATATCATTAAAATATGCACAAATATATTATATGTAAGAAAAATTTAATACTTTAGTTGTACTTAAATCTGATTATCCATAAACAATTTGATATATAATAAATTAAATATATTATATTACCAACTATTATTGATAGTACAATGAATAACACGTAAAATATTAATATATTATTAAAATTATACATATATATTATATAAAAATATATATTATTGAAAGAAATGGTGTCAAAGTCTATCAGTTAAATTCAAGGCTAACAGGAGCATCGAAAAAAAATTACAAAAACAGAGTTGCATAATGAAAAAGATAACTAAAAGTATAATTTTTTTTCTTATATTTGGTTTAAAAATGTACCTTTCTTGTCTGCTTGGAATATCTCGATCATAAACCCGGACTAGCCATGGGAACAAGATGACACCTCGATATCCAAAAACTCTATGCAAGATTAATTGACCTGTTTCATAATTGCCTTGTAATTTTGGAGTCACTAATTTTCCAACTTCTGCTAATCTGTAAGAATTATAAATTCACATCCAATTAGTTTGTACACATTAAAAACAAATTACATAATCTCAGCGGTTTCTTGGAAACTTTGTTGATTTGAGAAAGAAAATGAAAATCTATTGAAACTGATATTTTGTAAACATTTTTTGTGTGATGGAAATGAAAAAAAAACAAACATGATCCGTTGGACTTTACTTTATGTTTGCATAATATTTCAAAATAATAACTGCAAAGTCGCAATTGAAGAAAGAGAGGTTATGCGGTTAAAAATACAAACTTGACGTAGTTCGCAGTTTGGTTTCTCTTGAACAATCCTTTTGATACGTTTAGCAACGTTTTGGTAATGTTGTTGCTGAAGCAGCAACGCGCGAGCTCCATTTTTCCTACGTCCTAAAAATGTATCTTGTTACGTTAACCAGCTTATAAACAAATTATTGCAACAACCGTCTTGTAAAAAGTTGCTACTCTTTTTATTTCGGCTTGATAGTTTTGAGATTCTGAAAAGAGTGAAACAAAAATTAAATGAGGTTACCTCGACAGGTTACAATCACTCAGAAGCATAATAATTTAATAATTCGTCTTAGTTTTTAAAATCCCTTTCTTTTATTTATTTTTCACTTAAATGTCACTTATTACGTTCCAACGATTGTGTTCCGAAACGCCGACTCGAGTTGCCCACTGAACCGCCATATTGAATTTTGATCATTTTCCTTATTTTGACTAAAAATTTGACGTCACAACATTGATACCACTGAGCACACTGAAATTGGTGCGCGCTAGACTTTTAAGTTACTTATAGTTGGAGCAAACAAAAAAAATTAAAAATTTAAGATAATAAAGGACGTGGTTATAGACAATCGTGTACACGCACACGAGGAATATTCTCGTGTACAGGAGAACAAAAAATGAATTCTGTAGGTCGTGTACACGTACAAGTTATAATGTTCTCGTGTACACGAAATCCAAAAACTATTTTATTTTTGCATTTTTTTTTTGTGTAAAAGATTTTTTTTTGCATAGGGAGTAATCGGAGCACTTCAGACTGTCAGCCGGTGTGAACAAACCATGAAGTTTTTTATAAAATTTTCTTATGCTTTTAATAAATAGAAATAAAATTTTATAAATATTTTTATCATTGTATAAATTGAAAAAAAAAACAAATTTTTATAATTTATTTGTTTAGGAATTATAAAAAATTTAAAAATTACAAAATTATACAAATTTTTTTTTGTTTCAAAATTAAAAAAAGTAACAAAAAGATTATGAAAAAAAATACCACAGACAAATTACAAATTTGTAATAAAAACGAACCAGAGGTTTTGAAAAAACGACGGTCTGTGGTCTTTTTTTTTTTTTTTTTTATTTTTTTTTTTTAAAAAAAAAA
>JAAMPD010001448.1:0-24246 GCA_025266255.1 Trissolcus basalis | reverse complement strand
TTGAAAATATTTTTTCTCTAACTTAATACATTTAATTTCTTTTTAATCATTTTTTGGGCAACGTTAATCAATTTTCAACGAGTTATTGAAATACAAACGCAATAGTAATGGAACTGTCATTAATTGCACACGAATCACAATGGCAAAAGAAAATAAACCTCAATCGGAATATGAATTCGAAATTCGAAGCGTTTTTCAGCGGCTCGTAAATTATTTGTAAATTAAAATTCGATACTAGGTTACATTCGACACCGGGTATTCAAACGTTAATACTCTGATTAATGGATTGGTATTGTGTGCTGAGATTATTGATGAAAACGGATTCAACCTCATCGGAAATATTGTTCGCTAACAGAGGAAAAATTTTTTTTGTCTAATCATGCAATGGAAATAAATCATACAAACATATCATTCGTTATACAAATACAAGCGCACATTTATTTCAAATGATTTCTAATTGGCAATTCTACGCGAGGGATGAATTATCTTTACCAACGTACCTTTTTCGGATACATAATATTTAGCCTTAGATATTTATTTTCATTTCATTATTACAACAATTTTATATCGAACATTCATTCTCATTATTTGAAAGGAAATTAGAACCGCTCATTGTGTGTTTCCCATTGATTGTATGAAATATATAAACAATAAAAAGTAATTTCAAACTTTTTAAATTCGAAAACAAATTTAAATTGATTATTTATTAATCAAAATAATTGATACATTCGAGTGCTGTCATCACCAAATAGAAATTTCACCTGTCATAAAATGTAATCTCTATAGATTCAATTTGATTCAGACGAATGATTCATCGGTATTTGTTTCCGTCACATAAATTTAATAATAAAAAAACCATAAACAATGCATCGACTGACATTTAGTCCGCGTAAAATACGGAGTCTGAATTCTCGAGAGAGAAATTGGCGAATAAATTTTTGGCAAAGCGTTATGTTGACTTTGGGAAACCGACAATTGCCAACAGTCAAAGACTAAAGTGATGTTAATATGCTTTTTATCAGAATGTAATTAACGTCTTGATGAATGGTATTACATAATTATATCTTCGTACGGTTAAGAAGTGCATGCAGAATGACAGAGCTTGGCTGTAAGCCAATTTGACTAAATGATACTCTCTGTATTCAGTGTGTATACTCACAATGATTCACTTTATGGCATTTGATATTTTTTATACGATTTTCTTGAAAAAAAAGTATCTCTTCCTTAATCAATTTCTTAAGCTAATTTGCAAATCAAATGTTAATCTAATTTGCAAACGAATTATTGAAAAATTTTCATTTTCTCTCCCGGTTTGATTTATTATCGATAAAAAATATCTGTGTGATTCAAACTTGTGAACAATCTGACATGCATTGAGCAATGGTACCGACCTTAGCAGCACCCGAGGAGTAGGGTTCATCAAATAACGACCACATTTTTGGTTTGAGCCTTTGCCACCAGTTTAAAGAACCATTTAGGTAAGCCTCCTCGAACCCGAACTTCCGTGCCACTTCCTCGTCGGTTGGCTTTTCTGTGTCCAAATCCAGCCTGTCCAAAACTGTCAGCGTCTCTTGCGTGTCTCGATGCTGAATGCAAATGAAAAATAAAATCGGATTAGTGTCACTTTGAATACTCGAACTCATCATCGCTGAAGTGTTATTGCGTGCCCGGCCCTGTAATATGTGCGTGCGACACGACTCGTCGCAATCACACCGTTAACGTTTCAGATTTTCAATCATTGTTAATTGCCGACGTGTCGAGATGTTCTAATAAACAGAGCAAAAAAGGGTGTGTTCGTTTTCATTAAATAAAAAGAGCGTTCGTTACTGCTGATATTGCTTATGAATATTCACGCTGTTGGGATGATTAATGTTTCGAGAAATTACGTTGATTTATAATCCGAAATTAAGGGCTTAAATTGAACGATCCAATTGCGAACGTCTGCTTAAGTGTCTGATGAAAAGAAAAAACAGAAACGTACTTTTTTTTATTGAAAAAATCAAGTTTAATGATTTTTCATCCGCAGGGATTAATGTAATAACTATAACAATCAATTGGCGTGTGGATTCACTTCGAATCGTGATCTTCGAAGGTTCGCCAGCAGCTCAAATATTGTCATAAAACAAGTTGTCCAAACAATGGCTCAGTCTGTTAACGTCCGCTCACCAGGAGCGTGCAAACTAACGACGTTCTGTACTTATTTTCAAAATGAGAAAATACTTGGTAAAAGAAAGAAAACAAATTTCGCAAGAAAAATTTTACCCCGGGCGAGAAAGTTTTATAATTAATGACCCATCGGGGGATCGTTTGATTCAACTTTCAGAAGACGGCACGAAATGTTTTTGTAAATGATTGAAATTGTTTATTCTTAAGAGCTTGCAGAAATATAAAATTGCTCAATTTAGTGTGCGACGAAACACAACGACGTATTGAATATTAAGATCTCATTTCTCTCGTCTGAATAATTCGCCGGCATTAATTGAATTGACTGTCGGCGTGTTACACGATTGAGAATTAGCAGGCGCCGAATTAATTAAAATAAAATGACGCCGAGTGTCGGACTGTCAGCTGTCGGATTAAAATTAATCGACTAGACAAACAGGCGAAATGCGTCGATACGTGTGTATTAATTCCGTCGAAATATGAGTCAATGAAAAATTCATGCCGGAGAGAGTGAGAGAGAACGCGCGGGCTGCCAATGAGCGCTTGTTAATTGAATTCACGATACAATGACGAAGGAAACGTTGGCCACAGAGAGTCGAATTAAAATCAATAGTCCCGTTATGGCGATATCTCGTGGCGCGAGAGAACAAACTAGGCTGCGAAATTAAAGTCACGTAAGGCGCAAGGCGATGTGCTTTAAAAAATAAAAAGGATTTGCAGAATTTTTTATGACTCGAGACGAGCCGACTCGTTGCCTTTCATCGTGCGCGGATTCGTTCCTTCGTTGCACTAGAGATAATCTTTTAATCTTACATCGAAGTTTTGTGAGATAAGATACTTTGTCCTCGGACTCTGATCCGGACAGAATGGAATCACGAGACGGATGTTGAGACTGCATTAACAGCTCAGACGAACAAGATTAACGATTTCCATTTGAAAGATATATAAAAACCGTTCGATGATTTAGAAGTCTTCTGTTTTGATGAGGTTCTTCAAAAAGGTCATCAAATACTGGATAAATTACTATTTCCTTTTCACCGGAGTACTAGCATATTACGTGCGAGCGTCATCAAAGTATTTTTATTCTAAGGATAAATATAGAGAAATGCGTTCACCGTTTAGAAGGAATCAAAAATATATGTTTAGTCATTCTCTTACGTTTGACTGAACGACTTTTTTTTTTCAACTGGGTTGTCGATTTTCGTGATCTATAATTTAAAAATTGTTTCCAAGAAAGTGACGAATGGATTGCTTCAATCCAATTATATATTTCTAGGTACCAAAATTAGTCTTAAGAACTAATTTTATGCTTATCGCTGAATGAAACAAACGGATAGCGCTCGTAAAGTGTAATCTCAAACGAACTCGCAATATCGCAAGTAAGATTTATCTCGGAACGTGAATAATTTATTCCTGTAATGTTAACGTCTGAATTGTGTTCTCGGCATTACTGAGTCTTAAAAGACGTGTTTCATCCAGCAGTATTATTAAATTATGCCGAGCGGAGATGAAACAAATTTGTTTGTCAATGTATTCTTCAAATATATGAAAGCTTGTAGAAAAGCGCGAAAACCCCAGCCAACATCGTTGTTCCGCGCAATAACAATCTGCAGTTTTTATCGTGCTTTACATAAATTCGCATCATTTGGTAAACAGCAAAATATTGTAATTTTAACAATGTGCCAGAGCAATGCATTTATTTCAGTTTGCGCGACAACGACGAAATGAATGAAAAAAACGACACGTCAACGTTACACGACTAACCGTAGCAAAAATACAATCGCACGACGTCTAGAAATTCTCGGATTCTATTTGGTTTGTAAAATTTTATGATTTTATAATTTTATAATTAACTGCAAATTTTTATTGTTAAATAATTGAAAGTAATGAAAGAATGAATTATAAAATTATTTTTATGAAATCAACATAGTATTTAAACATGTCTTTTCCTTTTTCAAATTAAAAATGTATGAAACAGAAATGTTTTGTTTTAAGAATTTTAATGAAATTCATCGCAAACATGTAGGTCAGATTTTGTGATTTATTATTGTTTTTCCAAGCATTTTACTAAAACATGTTTTGAAAATCATTTTTACAAAACAAAATACCGCTCTCTTATATTTGTTGTTCGCAATATCCGTTTGATAATGTTTTTGCACATAAAATAGATGCTTTTTAAATTTTGTAGATCTACTAATTCTTTTACATATTCTTGAAATTAAATTTCATTTGCTATTTCGTGTGTTTTTCACTAAAAAATTTATACAGGAGTTTATTCTTGTGCAGGATGTATAGAAATTGCATATATCCTGCAAATGAAATATCATATAATGTTTTTATCGAAACATACACTTGCAAAATTACAAAAAATATTTACAATAATATTCAGTTCAACGGGATGTAATGAATCCAATATTTAAATTACAAATTTTTGTAATTTTTTTTGTATTGGTTATTTTTATTTTACATGCGACTCATAACTGTACCGTTTTTATTGCTCGTTTTAACTATTAATTCTTCAGTTTTGTTTCAATGTTTACGATCACTTTAATTTTTAACGATCTTTTCTTCAACTTTCATAGCAATTTTTAACAGTACAAAAATCAATTTTTATCAGACAAATTGATGGTATGAATTTATTTTTATTCTAAAGGATCAGACTTTACTAACGTTATTTCATTCTATACGTATAAACATTCTTATTCTATTTTTTTTATTATTTAAAATACGATCTTATAAAATCGACTCTATTGCAAGAGCAAGAAAATTAAAAAAGTTTCAAACAAATACCGAATTTCGAATTTGGATTCAAGTTCGTTGCCAGGCGACGGGTTTGTTAAATAAAACAGAATGGACGTATAAGATGAAAAGATGGAATGTTGAATCGGAAGATAAAGAATCAAAAACGTTACATCAAGATAAATAATTGAAACAATAAACAAAGCTGATCATTCAGCATGCGTTCATCTCTAAGGTAACCAGCGTTGGCTTGCACCGGAGTCTAGATTTTTACAACGCAGCAGACCCAGAAGTACAATGTAAATTTTACTCTTCCGGTTGAATTCACGATCAGTCGAAATCCTGAACACCGATGGAATTTGCGAATTTTCATTCCAAGTGTCGAACAAACGAGCCAAAAGAAAAAAGGAAGAAAAAAAATAACGAGCTGGTCGATTCAGTTGTACGAATATAATTGTAGTCACTGGCCGGCTCGTTTGATGACAAGCGTCATTGATTGAAACGAAGTAGTGTGAGCTACGTGACGGCGGGTCTCTTCGTAGGGCACGAATAAGTGATTCGACGACGAGGCGCGTGACAAAGTGAGCGTACTCAGGCGATCTCGTTTCAATTCCGCAATTAACAGCTGAAACCGTTGAAAGATCACCCCGGCGGGCGATTACACTTCAAAGAACCCCGTAAGTCGAAAAGCATGTGCAGCAAGAGCCGTCCGATGATTACGCCCGATCGATGCCTGACTATACTTGTACTCGCGCTTCTTTATTCGCAGAAAAGTAGGGCGTAGTTGTGTCGCCCGACGATGCGCCGTTGTATCGTACACGCCACGTGCAATAATTTTTTCTCATTCAACCATGCAGACTTGTTATCAAAATTGGTCGAACGTCAAAAACCAGGGTGATGCATTCACGACGAGGAGCACAAGTGGCTGTCAGTGGAATCTGCTTGTAAACGACAGTTAGCTCCATCTGATTAAGCTACTTTAACTATGCATGAGATGCGCGCAGCCCTTACGTTTAATGTGCACGTTACGTCGCGTCATTGCTCCCGACCGCAGTGTATATTTTTAGAAGTACAACGGACATTTTATTTCAAGCCGATACGGTTCAATGAGATCGAGATGCATTTAGATTAGCCAGGTTAATGATCCCCGGCGAGCATTTCACGTTACTCGCAAGGGGTCAATGCTTTAGTTTCGATCTAATTTGTCTTTGTTTCGTTGTCGCCAGACGTTTTTGCGGCCCGTTTCGATTCAATCCCACGCTCGTTCTCAACATCCGAATTAGCTTTTGTCTAGTTTTTTGTTTTCGCGGACAAAAAATTCGGGCGAGCAAAAAATATACAACCAGATGAATTGATAATTTTTAATGCAATGTAATTGAATTGTAACGATCAAACAAACTGTTACGACGGTTCAATTGCGAAGTAAAAAATGAAACGAGAGAAATCACATTATCGCGATTTCGGTAAGAAAACTTGTGAAATGTTACTTTGATTGCAGTTAGGGAACCACTTTTTTTCATTTATGCAATTTACGAACTTCTGCAGACGCACGCGGCGTATTAAAAGTGTTGGAATCAGTTTTTCGAGCGTAACCGGCTTATCGCGAATTCAAAGAAAAACACGAAATTAGTGACGACGATTTTCCGCAAGTGCGCTTTCATATTGTTTATTCGGTTTTAATGGCGCCAATAACACACGTGCGTGACATGAAATTTTCATCGTTTCCTCATCCGTGTTATTGACCGGGGTAATAAGAGTTTGTTTATTTTTTATTTACTATATAGTTTCGTCTGTAATTGGCAGCTGACCAACATTCTGAAAATACGATCTGTTTCGGATACTTCTCTTGGAGTGAAAAAAATGTAACGCACGTGATACTGAAATACACATTAGGGGTAGAGCAGAAAAAGTTTTAATGTAATCAATGTGAAGCGAGGAAAAGGGAGAATCTAAGAGGAATGATCAATATAACATTTTGTCAAATAGAGTTTGTGATGATGATCCATTTCTCACAATTTCATTTATGAATGTTTATAAAATTACATAACGTTTTTTCAATCAATTTTTAATTCAATGAATTTAATATACCTGCAAATAGATATTATATTGATGTGAAAAACCATTAACAAATATAGATTTTTTTCACTGATAAAGTTATTAACGAATATTTAACGCGAATACTGTTTGATGTGAATTTGTGAAATAAAAACTTACAACGTAAAAAGTTTCATTTCTATAATTTAAAAAGTTGTTCACGATTTCATCGGAATAACAAGAGGTATAGGTTCAAGTTAGTTATTCACGACGTTTAATTTTTATTGACAATTTTAACGTTCGAGATGGCAGGTTATGTATCTCACGTTTCTTTGTCTAAGATCGAAACATCGAGGGTTGTTTTGATACAAGATAACAGTACTGGATCCAATACATAAAACAGTTCATAGCCAAAACGTGACACTTACACAAAACAGGCTCTTCGAAGCGCGAGAATTCAGAAGGGTTGGGAATTTTTGAATTAAAAGATATATTGCAAAGATGTATTGAGCAACCGTTGAGATATCTACTTAGTTAAAACGAGAACTTAACCATGTGATAGTTTGAATTTGATGAAGTTACAGTCAATCAAATTGCATGTTTATCTCGAACACTGCTGCGATGTTCTGCGTTGTACATGACATAATTAGGAAGTAGGTTTGGGCGGGTACGACATAAGCTCCGGGCCTAACTTACAAAACGAACATATCGGTATTACGGAGAGGACATTAAAATTGTGAAACGAAAGTAAAGGTTTGATAACTTTCATTAGAATTAGACAATTTTCCACTAATGTTGTGAGATATTTTCTCAGGTGGATTTTTGTGAATCCAACTGGTAAAATTGAATTTAAAAGAAATTGAAGAAAAGTGAAAAAAAGTAATTTGCATGCAAACTGCAGGTTGTATTTCATTCTTATATAAGAATCGCAATTAAGGGAATGTTTCTTTTGGAAGCACCAAACAACGAACAAAACGTTTCTATTTGGTTCATATATAAATTCTGAGAAGGAATTCTGCACTATATTAACTGCCAACTTTAGATTCAATTCTTCCTTTTTTTGAGACAATATACATAGCACAAAAGTTATTGCATTAGATATTTGCGATAAAAGTGAATTTACTGGCAATTACCTTTGCTTTACAGCGTCCCTTGCAATTGCATTTACTCGCAATCATAAAATGGAAACTGCAATATTTATTCAGAGGTATTAAGATTGAGCTGAGATTGTCGAAATGTATTTGGAATGTACATTTAATTAAGGTGCGCATGTTCGAACACGGCAATGAAATAGCAGGCATTAATAGTGTTTAGTGGCGAAAATTATCTTGACGATTTCATGCAGGTTAAGAAGAGTTAGTTTAATTGAGAAAGTTAATTAAAGTATAGGGTTTAGGCACAACGTGCTAGCCCCATTTGAACCCTTGTTTCCAAGAAGCCACAAATTTACGACTCCGGATGCGATCCTCGCTCACAATCATTTTATGGAAAATAAATTTTGTCTCGATCTTGAAAAAAAAAAAAAAAATTTCTCGTAACAAAATCAATAACAGTTGCGCAGATCCTAGGCACGTTTCTTAAATCGTTTTCTGTTTTTCGATACAAGATAAAGATATCTGCAGGCAAAAATAACGAATTCGCCGCGTCACGTGATCTTTTACAGTGCACCAAGTATATCATTAGGGGGACTGTAATGTTGCGATAGATGTATTTCGGTCGTTCGTGCAAACTAAATCTTTCACTGTAGAAAAAAAACGCGGCTTTTCGATTCAGTTATTTTCAAAACAAGTGCGGATCTATACACATGGCTGGACAATGATTTTAATGTTTAGTTTTCCATTTGCTACACAATATGCACTTTAGAAACGAAGTTTCAATTTTGATGCATTTGCTGGTCAAAAATGTGATTTTTCATCTTGTTTGTCGACGAATATTCTATTTCCAATGAATTACAGTTGGATCGATTTCCTCAATATTAGTATTGATTCACAAGCTTAATTAATTTTAAAATGTATCATTTTATCACAAAATGTATCTTATTTTGGTCGAATGTTGGTTTTTTCAAATTTAATTTAAAATTTAATTTTTTGTCGAGGTAATTATTTTTTATTCAATTTTTTTAATCGAAAATAAACTCTCTGAAAAGTGTAAACATTTGACAATTTAATTTATTCCCTTCCATTTTTTTTCACACGAAAATAGGTTGAATGTTAGAAAATCAATACAGAACCCTGTGATATACTTCATGGACAGTACGTATTAATCGAAAATCCCTATAATATATTATCTCCCTAATAAACCTTTGTGCCACATTTGAATGTAAATAATTTCTGACGCACCGGTATAAATCAGCCAAGGGCTTTTATTGATCTGTAAAAAGCACCGCAAATTTAATTTTCTCATGTAATTCTCCATCAGTTGCACCAGCAAATTTTGATGGACCTAAATTTATTCGTTCGAATCAGGTTCTAATATATTTTCGTTAGTCTCGTTTTGTTTTTGATTTGCGGTAAGAACAAAAAGCAATGATTGAACGTCGTCGTTTACAAAAAAAAAAAAAAATGTGTACTTCCATCGTGTACTTATGTGTCAGCATAACCTATTTTTGCTCATAATTTTACCAATTTCCCATACCTTTGTTCACTTTTGCATTAAATGCCATCAAAATTCCATTTACTTTTTGTTTACAATAAATTTCACAATGACTGTAACAAGTATTCTCTTTTCATTTGAAGCCCGACTGCTGCAAATGTAAAATGTTCAAATCAAAACAACAGCTCCTACTTGAACATTGTGCAACTTTTGCAACTTCGAATGCGCTCAACATAATTGAAACTTTCATCTCAGAAAAACGTCATCAACAATTTTCAAGTCATTCTCTATTGTTTCATTGGACTCCGACACACTTTTCCGATGATTATCAATAGGCAGAGTGTACTTCCTTACATAGGAATGTTCTATACATACAGTGGCCTACATTAAATTTCGGTCACAGCCGTTGGATCTGGTGATGACCTTACCTGCGTGTAGGTCATCCAGCAGCATGGCTCAACTTGGTTGGAATCGAGACCCCAAAAGTCGAGTTCCTCTTCGAACAAGGGCCCGCAAACGTCCGTAGGATAATGAAGTTTGCCCGTGCGATAGTAATTTAGTACCTGGGCGAAAACGCCCGGATGCCTGTCGAAGAAGTACTCGTTCAAGATGGGATCGTAATTCGCCAGGGCTTCCGTCAGCCGCGACAATCTTGTCGCCGGAATCTTCTTCAGCGTTGCCTTGTAAGTTTCGTGCCGGATCCCGCCTACGTTCAGAATCACGCGGTTCTCAGTGTCCATATTTATCAGGTTCATCTTGGATGTGGCTCTGCTACCGTTCGTCGCCAATTGATGTAACCCGCTTGATCTGAAATAAACAAATTGCGAGATATCCGTTAACTGCAAAAACATATATCTACTTTAGGTTCAGAATTTTGCCAATTATGATCGTCAACGATTTTTCGATCAGCCATTTATGTCAGGTGCATGTGTACGTGAACAATTCGTGTAATTTGAATTGTGAAACATGAGATGAGTTTTGAATTTACATTTTATTCGAATCGAGCGGCATCGTTATTGTATTTGAATTGGTTCATTTATGAATTTCATCAGCAATTTTTTAGGTCGAGAGCATTTCTGCGGCTGAAATTGTCGGCAGTGTGTTGACTGGTTGGTTCGTTGACGATTACTACTGGCGTTCGACCGTAAAAGTATTCTCTGCTCGGCCATGTTCAACACAATTCACATCAGAGACTGATGCTATACTGTGTAAACAAGTCATTCCAAACGGAACACTTTGCCAGCTACTTGAGAATTTTCTTTTGCATTTTCATTGCCAATAAGGACGCAGTAAAATATGTTCAAATAGCTTTATAATGTTTGTTTGAGTTCGAACGGGTATATTTTTTCTATCCGAGAATATAGTTATCGAGTCAATATACACAGTTTGAGTTTGAAAAACGACACGCAACAAAACAAGCAAACAACAATATCATTTATTGAAACGAATGATGGAGGCGAACAATTACGAGAAAGGCAATGACCATTAAGTGAAAAATAATGTAAGGCTGAATTGATTCAATATTTATTTGAGAAAACTTATTAATTAAAGTGGAGGGAACACTGCTGTTGAAGTAATCACAATAACCATTTGAAATAGATGAGAACGATTTCAATATAATCAAGGATACGGGTGATTATAACCATCCGCGATATCTATAGTCATGACTCCCGAGAACGACTTCGTCCAATAATGCGATGGAAAGATACGGAGCATACATGAGGAAAAGCTTTATCGTGGTGAAAAACCCGAATAGCCGTAACGACTTTGCGTTTAGTAGTACTCGTAAATCACACCTCATGAACGGTAACAATGGCTTGGACTCGAGTAATGTTGCCCGAGTAGAGTGTGGCGCTATGGACAATTTGGACAAGTGGCAATGATAAAATTGACAATAATCGCGCCAACTTATGGACCGTGTTTAGTTTCATTCCGTTAAATGTATTATCTGCATTCTTCTTGTCCCGATGCCAAATTTGATAGAGTCGAGTGTTCTCTTCAGATGCACTCATCACACCTGCCAAGATTGATGCAACTTGAACTTAAAACTTGGCTGAATTGAAAATTAGCGGTGTTAGTTGAGTAACCCATCGTCTTGAGGGCCCTCTAATTTATGAATTGTAATCAAATTTCACTCAAGAAAAACAAAAAAAAAAGTTTGCGACATTCTCGTCTGCAAAAAAGGATGATTAATAAATCAAAATGAACCAATCCAGAAGAATTAATTAAACTTTGCAGAGAAACATTTTTTGTCAAAAAAAAAAAAAGCACTATTGTAAATTATCTTTTAGACATAGGAACTATACATTGAAAAAAGTTAATTAAAAATGGTTCTCATGTACACTTGCTATAGAAGTGTCAGCGAACTACAAAAAACTGTGTGATGAATGTTATTTTTATTAATGAGTCAAGAGTGTCTTGGTGGTTATAAAAGTTTCCAACATTCGGGAAAAATATGTAATCTCACGACATACAGCAAACTAGTCAGAAAAAATAAAAAACAGTACTTTGTTCACATTTGTGTTTTGATTTGTCGTTTTCATTAATTTTTTCCTTCTGGATAGTAAACGCGATCATTTTTATTGTACGACGAATTGATGCATGAAAATGAGAATATTGAAACCAACAAATTATGGAATCATAATAAAATTTTACGACTTGGAGAAAAAGATTGAGGGAGCATAACTAATGTATCTTGAAATCACTTAGGCAAAATAACTCCTTGTTAGTTTTTGCAAGATTATGGATCGGAAACGATGCTAACAACGAAGAAGCTTTACAACAGGCTCTGAAGTATTTCTGGAGTTTTGTTTGTAATTAAAACGTTCGAGTGTAAAATCTTCTATTTCGATACTCTGTACAAGTTTTTGACGCTACGTAAAAGTTTCCAGACCGTGTAATTTTAGTAGCGAAAATAATAGACGATGTTGAAAATATGATGCATAGAAGAAATACGTCCTCGTAGCTAATTTCGTAAATTCAATTTGCTTTTTATTCAGCAAAGCAGTCTTAAAAAAATTAATTAAATTAAATAAAAACAGAAAGCTGTTTCAGCTTCGTATCATTTCACAGAACAATTCTGTCTACATAAATTACATTTCATATTGCATTGTTTTGCTATAGCATAATTCATCACATAATTCAACGCGATTCCATAAATCTAGATAGATACTAAGATATCAGGGCAAACTTATTCTGAAGATACATTAACGTTTGAAATTATTGTATCTCAGTAATAGTAACTCAATTTTCTGCAACGGTTGTCTGATTTATATGCGATGAATAATAAACATACAGAGACAAGGGAAATAACACTCTCTTTTATTAGGTTAGTAAAAATAAGACTGAAAAACGAACGTTGTATAACGAAAGCAAAAGAGGAATTGCGAATAGAAACTTTTATGTATCAGATCTTCACGAATGCTCAGAATTCTTCAAGTGCACTTAAGAATGTTCGAATGTCATACAAAACTGAAACTTGAGTTTATCTTCGAGAATATTTTTTGTTCTTCGTCAGATTTTAAGAAACTATGAATTATAAAAAAATAGAGATTACCAGATAAAATTTGAAAAAATTTATTACCGAGAGTATCTACCTGATGAAACAGCATAAATTCATGACTCGGGGCGTTATTTTATTCATTATCTTAACGTTAACGAACGTTAAATAATATAGCAACCCATAAGGTGAAAGTGCAGTGAAACTTTAATTGACACTGAGGGTTTCAATCAATGAACAACAGAAGCGATGATACTGATGTATTCAACTTGTTCTGAAGTTCTAGTCTTAACCTTGTCCAAGTTAGAGAGTACGAGTGAATGTGAATTTCCAAAACTTGTAAAATCAACGGAACACGTGTTCTGTTCGAAATTAAGTATTCCACTAAAGTTTCCATTTTGAAATGTCAATTTGCAAAATTACAATGGTCATTGCACGATTTCATTTCGAAATTAAATTAACTGATTAATCAACCTGGTATTGGATTAACTCATAAAAAGGAAACATTTAAAATGTATTTAGTTAAATTGAAATTTTATGGTTTGTTTGATCATGTGTCCAAAATTTTACAAGATTGAGATATTTGGTCTGTAGTGTTGATCTTGTTGATATTGGTAACTGATACTGAAGCAACTTATGTTGCTGTCATAACATTGGCATTAGCTTCGTCTATTGAATGTAAGCTTGGTGGATAGAGTGAATGGTTATATTATCGTATGAGATACTAAATTTTTATATTTTCTACCGTCCCGCTCGTTTATGGACTAATGTCAGGGAATCTTGAGCTAAAGCTATCGTTTCTTAGAGTTCTCGTAGAGCCTCGAGATCAGTCAGCTAAACAATTGGATCTCGATGAATTACACTGGATATTTTTCTATACAAAGCAAAAGCACAATATTTGTACACCTTTTGTCGATAAGACCAATGATATTAGTATCTTAAAAAACACCTGTTGTACTGCGACGTCTAGTCTTACAAGTTGCACAGACAGTGTCATTTCGATGATCAAACAACTCCACTTCGATCCATTTTCAAATATTTTTACTAGAAAAACAAAAATTACTGATCAATGAAAAATGGTTCTGAGTATAAAAAAAGAGTGCTTGTTAACAGGCTCAAAATTGATTTCATTTTGATAGCGTGGTTTCGTTCATAGTGAATCAAATTAATTAATCAAAAAGGACATTAATTTAATAGTTTAACAGAAATAGATTTTAATTTAAAAATTCTTCTATTTTTAATTATAAAATACGAAATGCGTTACGATAAAAAATTAAAAACTAGGTTTCCTAGTTTTAGTAAGATTTTTTATTCTACTAGGGGGCTACGCCCGCCAAGCGGGCTGCGCCCCCTGCGCGCTACGCGCGCCAACCCCCTGTTTTAATTTTATTGTTTTAATTAAAATAATTAACGCTTAGTTCAACGCTTTGACAATAAAAGTCCTTCTGGTCAAGAAAAAAAGTATTTTTCACGAAATACCCCGCTATTCAATTTCAAACGTTCTATTTTAAAATTCTACTTGTATTTTCAAGAACAATAGGTTCCCAGATTCTCCGGATTGATTCCCCGATTATCTCTATTATTATTTAGGATATTTTTTTAAACATTTCATATACTTTACCGTTACCACCAATTTCGTTGCGCATATGTAGAACTTCAATATCGCCTTAAAAGACTTAATTTAAGATTTTACATAAGATTTTTATTGTCTTTATAAAAGATTTCTTTTTTAACTGACTTCACTTAAAATTTTATTAGGTGGGGGGTTTAATCTCCCCTTCGGAAAAAAACGCTCCTTTTTTTAAAGTTTCAAATCACAAAAATTATAATTTTAAAAAATTGAAAGGAAACATTGCATTTGTTTCTGACTTGTAGAATATCTAAATCTTTTAAAACTGGAAAAAGATCTCAAATCAAGAATTAAGTCTGAAAGAAGTACATTGAGACTTTTGAGCCTCAAGAAAGATCTCAATTTAAGGATTTTAAGTGTGACAAAAATCTTTAATTAAGATTTTTAGAATTTGAGAAGGTCTTAAAATAAGACTTTTAAGGAGCTTGAATCAAAGGCTACGCGCGCTAAACCCCTGTTAACAATACTTATTTTCTTCTTTTGATTTTTTGTGATTTCATAGGAAAGTGGAAAGGAACTTTAATATCGCCTTAAAAGACTTCATTTAAGATTTTACATAAGATTTTTATTGTCTTTATGAAAGATTTCACTTGAGAAATTCCTCTTTTTTAACTGACTTCACTTAAAATTTTATAAGGTTCTCTAATTTGTTTCCGTAGAAGGTGGGGGGTTTAATCTCCCCTTCGGAAAAAACGCTCCTCTTTTTAAAGTTTCAAATCACAAAAATTATAATATTAAAAAATTGAAAGGAAACATTGCATTTCTTTCTGACTTGTAGAATATCTAAATCTTTTAAAACTGGAAAAAGATCTCAAATCAAGTTTTAAGTCTGAAAGAAGTACATTGAGACCTTCGAGCCTCAAGAAAGATCTCAATTTAAGGATTTTAAGTGTGACAAAAATCTTTGATTAAGATTTTTAGAATTTGAGTCTTAAAATAAGACTTTTAAGGCGCTTGAATCAAAGGCTACGCGCGCTGAGCCCCTGTTAACAATACTTATTTTCTTCTTTTGATTTTTTGTGATTTCATAGGAAAGTGGGGGGCTTAATCCCCCCTCCGGGGGGATACGCCCCCCCTTTAATAATGCCTCCCCCTAATAATAATAATACGCGTATAATACGCTCCCCCCTAATAATGTTTCTTTCTTTATCTCTTTCCTATTATACAATTTTAATTTTGAACATTTCTTATAATTCATCAAAAGTCCTTATGTAAATCTTCCAGTTTTAACGACGATTTATATGTGTTTAGCCCGGAATGTCTTAACTCCCGCTTAATCTCATTTACCCTCCTATACTTTCGCTCACTCTCATTTACCCTTATCTACTCTCATTTACCCTTATATACTCTCGTTTACTCTCTTTACTCTCATTTACCCTTATATACTCTCGTTCACTCTCGTTTACTCTCATTCACCCTTATGTACTCTGGTTTAGTCTTATTTACTCTTTAATACTCCCTCCCCTTTAAAAAAATCCGCTAAAAAGTCGGAAAAAAGGTCGGGAACAGCGGCGATAATTTTTTTAATATAGGTTGAAAAAATTATAATATAGAAAATGTATATATATTATATCATAATATATTAGCTAATAATATATATTTCATAATGTACAATTATACAAGAATGAATTTATTGTATCACCTACACGGACAAAAATATATTTTTAAATATATTTTACATATATTTTATATATTTAAAATATATTATAATATATAAAGTGTATATTTCACATATACGTGATTTATAAATCATTTATGAAGCGGCAATAAGTTAGATAAATGATATATAAAATAAATATATATTTTATCGAAAAAATATATTTAATTTATATAAAAAATATAAATTTGAAATATATTTCCGCATATATTTTAATCCCTGTGGGATAGCACATTCACATAAAAATAAAATTAGAAATAACGATATAATAATTTGTAAATAAAATTAATTAATATTTTAAATAATATAAGTTCATTTAAATATAATATAATGATATAATCTATTATTATAATACATAACATTATGAACCAATAAATTAATTTTAAAGAAGTGTTTTATACCAACAAAAAACTCAAATTTTATTCCTGTCTTTTTATTTTAAAAATAGTTTCATAAACACAATCTTATAATTTGTATAAATGTTGAATTCTAAACAAACTAAATGAACGATAATGATGAAAAATAATTGAAAAAAAGATGAGAAATAACAAGTTGGAAATTCCGAAACGAAACGTTTTGTACGATGAATTATGAATTGTCGTCGTATCGACGTGACGGATTTTGCACCTGATAAATGAAATGATACATATTTCTCTACAATCAAGTCTTGCAATTGCACAGAGTGAAAATATCTGTCTCGCAAACATGAAAGTAGCGGTGCTTTTGCAGAAAAATATCCCATGCTCGTGTGTTGAATTTTTTTTTTTTCTACGCTGTGTATGGAGAAGTTAAAAAGACTCCGACGGAGTTTCTCCTTCATTGAAGTCACTGCAAAACAAACATTTGTGCAACTCTTCTGACAATGTTAACCGAACAAAATGCACCGCGAGGAAATGAACACCGCGAAATAATACACCGAGTTATGAAGTGTATGAAATTTTCGATCGAGATATAAACGTTACGAAAAGTCCAAGCCAGCTAATTACCGTGAATTAATTGGGACAATGTTGTCCCCAGTCTGATGAAAAAAGGATAAAGTAATTTAATTAATTAATTTTGCAGCGGGCATAAAATCGTTCGGTTCAGCGATATGAATTTGCAGTTGGAAATGTTAACCTGGCCGCAAAATGTTTTATCAAATAAAGATTTTCAATGGGGCGCACTAATTGTGTCAAGTGCTTTAACGCGAAATTCGTATACAAATGCGCCATAGAGTGCCTCTTCATATAAAGGAAATATTTTTTAAACTTTTTTTTTCGGGAGTTCTGATTTTTCGAGCTTTTTCATCTGAATAATGGAGTGACACTTGAAATGTATTTTTTCCCCCGGCGTCGATTTTGTTGAACGTTTAACATTGCGGGTTAGGGCTCAATTAGTCGAAAATTATGGACAAAATATTGCGATCGATTAATTTTGAGTACAAAATTGAGCATTGTTGGAGTTATAATTGCGTTAAATTTACATGCACTTGGGTCATCTAAATTGTCGATTGGTGCACTTTGTGACGCTCAACAAAGCCTTTTCGGCTGACTTCAAAACAACACAAAGTGACGTGAAACATTAATGAAAAAAAGTCAATTACAAAAGCGTCATTTTTAGCCTGTTTGTTACCTTCATTTTCGGCCACTATTTTTCCCCCCACCTGCGGGGAACAAAAAGAAACCGTGCAAACGACAAAAATAAATGGCTGAAAAATTTTTCATTGGAGACGCGCGGCAATTATAGAATGCACTGAGAAACTGATATCGTAGTGGATAAAATATACCTATATTATGCTTATTACGATATGAAATAGTAAAAAAAAAGTTACGATATAATTGTACTCAGAACAACCTAGATAGTAAAATTTTACAATGTTCTAAATAATAATTGGATTTTGAATCATAATTAATTACAATAAAATTAATGTAAATCATTAATTTAAAATTAATAGAATTTTTATAAAGAATGGAACGACACTAATTCTATAATTATTCATTCGTAAAAAAGTTTGTAAAGAATTCCTTGAACAAAGAAAAGAAATTGTCATTGATTTTATTCGTAATAATTGTTAAATTAATATTCCTTCAAATATAAAGTATAATATAATAAATTTTTGTATGAAAAAAAGGACAAAGTTACTTTCGGATTATTTTTTGTCAATTCAAATCACCCACCAATGAAAATTGACCAATAAGGAGTGAGGAACCAAAGTGAAGTTAGCTGATAGTCAGTTTGATTAGATGCATGATGCTTATTCAGGACGCAATGTAACTTTTTTCTTCGTGGGGATACTGTAACCATGTATTAATATTCGTTCAGTGGTTTTCATGAGATAATCAATATCTTTCAAAGGAATTAAAAATTCTTCTGTTTCAAACAGCAAAAAAAGTTTCATGCAAAAGTACTAAACTAACCAACGCATGGATAAAGAAAGCATTGAGATCAAATTTATTAAAAACTTTTTTTTTTCAATTTTTTTTTCTCATACCTATAATAAAAATAACAAAAAATTTTCTAAAAATTGAAAAAATACACCGTTGTAGTGTATTTGGAATGAAATTTGTTTAAATTCAATGTCATCCGACGATCTTTGTACGATCTGCCAAAAAATTATAATTCATATCGTGACTTACGATACGAACAGAAAAATTTACTATTTGTCTTGTTCTCATTACAATATGAAAAATTATGCGATCCAAGTTCTACGATATTGGTTTCTCAACATGGAAAAACAATATGCAAAATTTTCGTCCGATACGAAAATTTATCACGAATGCATTTTGCAGGATAAACGATGCACTTGTTCCCACTTTACAATTTATCGCAAAATTTTTCGCCCCCCCCCTTGCTCGCCCCTTGAAATCGGTGAACGTAAAGGGATTCGGGAGATCTCCAAACGTATAAATTAACGTCGAAACGATTAATCCTTCAGCGTGTTTTCCGACAACAAAATGATTCTTCAAGCTCCCCGTTATGTTTGCCAAAATGCGGTTGAATCAACTCGTACACGCGGAAAAACACACCCGGGTCGTCATAATTTACACGCGCCACTGCCGAGCTCTTCGCGCACATTTTTCCCAGCCTTTCTGTTTTGACACATTAGCATTATTCTCCGACAGTATTGCTTGATCAGTCAACGACCTTGTTTTTGTCATTTGTTTTCTTCTTTTTTCCATTTTTCTGTCCGTACAACTTTTTCTGTCTCATATATCAAACCCTTTTTTTGTTAATCCTTTTTTTGTACCATTCTGAATTCTTAGAAATTGATTGAAATTTTATTTTGATGTTTTTTTTCAGAAAGTTCATTTAAAAACAATTTTCAATTTTGGGATGAAATTCTAAACATCTCATCTCAGTAGAGTTTGTTCAATATTTTAACAATGTTACAAAAAAAAAAAAAAAAAAAATAGTTTACAGAATCCATCGGGATAAAAAATTGAAACTAAACATATTTTCAGAAGAATATTAAACCTAATAAAATCGTATATTACATGTTCATGTTGAAACATATTCAAGTTGCTGTCAGTCATGAAATAATTTTCGTGAAATAACTGATGGTTATTTTGAACAGTTACATTTAAAATGAAACACCCCAAATATGTTGAGACGTGATGAAAATTTGCATCATAAAATATATTTTAGCCCCGAAAAAAAAAAATGTTTACCAAAAAATTTTGTTCTTGCGCCAAATTTTTTCCCCTCTGTGAAAAGAATGTAATACGCGGTTTAAATTAACGAAAATTGGCTACGTTTTGTCTGCATCGAAAAATAAACAATCAAGTTATCAAAAAATTGTGACACGAAAGCGGCGACTTTTTGTTTACGAGAATTTTTTGATTGAAGATTTAAATATGAGTTTTCTTTTTTTAAATTTCAATTTCAATCCCCCGTTTTTGCTCGGCTTGTATTTTTTGTGTTATATTTTAATTTGACATCCATATTGTGCAAGAACCAAAAACAATGAAGTACGAAAATAGAGTCCACTTTTTTCCCCCTGTGCTACCATTTTTATTGTCAGTAATGGTTACGTAATCAAATAAATCCAATACAATTTTTTCACAACAAAAACTTTATCTTGCAAACTGGATATTTTTTTTCAATCTTCCATCCGATACAAAATCAAAGTTTGAATTCAAAACTTGGAATTCAAATGGAAAACATTTTCAACATGAATTCCATCTTAAATAACTGAAATTCCATACTATAAAATTTCATAGTATATCTTGAAATCTGAAAAAAAAAAAACTATTCTCAGAAACTTTTTGATTTTGCAACATGTTTTTTACCAACATTGTTTTAATATGCTGATTATTTTGTTGGAACACAATTATATGAGACGGAATTTGCATCTTCATCTCGGCAAACTCACGAACTTGAATAAAGAGTTTATAAATCAATATCCGGGTGTCTTCTCAGCTAACACCATTTCCGCTATCGCACTTGTTCCCCCCTGGCAATTACAAAATTTAATTGATCGGCGCTGCGATTACGTATCATTTCATGGCTGATAATTCTGGGGCTGTGTTTTGTCTCCTGCAGCATTACTTATGTTTGTCTTTCGAGCCGGAAGTTGTAGAGAGAAGTCGATATAGGAAAGTTACACGCGCGAGAAGATTGGGCTCGTTTTGGAGCCAGCCCGGCTCGAGCTGAACATGCATTGTGCGAACGCACCTGTGTGCGAGCAGCTGACGAGCACGTACACCCACACATGCGAACGTGTTCGCGGCCTGCAGAGTGCGACGGGAGGTGTTAGTTCGTGAGGATGTCTTTTCTTGATCCCCCGGATAATGGTATTTTGAGACAAACTTTCCTTTGCTCTGCCAGCGAACGTATAACGTTTCTCGTTACCTATTTTTAATGCACCTTTTTGCCCGTCTCCAACGAATTAAAATTCATCTTTATTTTCGATCATTCGATGTTCAAGTTGTCAAACCGCCTTTGTAGTTATAACGTTTAAAAGATCTTGCATGTAACTCCAAATATTTACTTGCAGTGAGAAAAATTTACTTCGTTGATTGAATTATTTTTTTTTGTAGTATATAAATGCTCGGAGAAAAAAATTCTATCCAAATTTACTAATTTAGCATAAAAAATGACTAAACTAATACTATAATTTTTTTAGAATTTTAAATTTGTCCCCCATATACTGTACAGTTCAGTAAATTTTCATCTATAAATTATAATATTTGATAGAATTATTTGCTCAGTGTGCCAATCAATAGCATAATCCCAATCAATAATTATGCTCTATTTGTAATTAGAATGAAACTGTTTTACCTGTAAGTGTTACTCAGATGCCATATCGATCGCAGTGATAGAAATGTTTTTCTGAAAAAGTTTCTCGATACTGGGTGTTAATGAAATAGCGAATGTATAAAATCTATTATGTACTGATAACGACAGATGTAGGAATTCCATTTTGTGATTTGTTACAAAGAGTCCAAGCATCTGCGCTTTTATATACTGAACGAACAACAGAGCCCTTGTGATGAAACTGATGTCATTTTCTTTACACAATAAATACTACTAATGCTACTATAGTTGGTATAATTGGAAATATAGTAGTAACTATTAAAATATTTTTCAGTTTTATTAAATATTATATAATAAAAATGTATATTACAAAAGTATTTATTGTAATATTTTTTATTTATTTTTTCAATATTTTATTTTATTTTATTTATTTATGCAACTTTTATTTTACAAACGATACATTTACTTCCTTGATTGAACTATATCTTTTTAGTTCTTGTGTTATTAGTTAATATATCTGAAAATCTAGCAAGAACTACTAAAATTTCAGTTATCATAAAACTATGTATATTCTCAAGTTCGTATTTTGATTAACTCAAAATTTTTAGTCCAACTGACGAAGAATTATTGTAAAATAATTACTTGATCCGAATTTTCCATAAATTTGTTTCCATGAATTTTTTACTGATTTGATAATGAGACTAATACGGTATCATTAAAATCAGTGTACAAGTAATTAATATATAGTGAATAAAATTCAATTTATCCGTTAATTTTGACACGAATTCTAAAGCTTAAACGTTTTTTAACAAAATGAATTTAAAAAATATAGGTTTTGCGGCAACTGATCAGTTTGGTTTCTCAAACTATTTTATAATTCATGTTAATGTATTACTAAATTACCAAGTTGGTATAGCACGAATGAAAATATATTTTGAAAATAAATTTCACGTATATTTTCTATATTTAAAATATATCCGTATATATTCTTCATATAACTAATTTATAAATTATTTACAAAAGTGGAAATTAGTTATATATAAATAAAATATAAAATAAATATAAATTCTATCGAAAAAATATATTACATTTATATGAAAAATATATAATTAAAATATATTTACACGTATATTTTTGACTCCCTTTGACTAGAGTCGACTAAAAAATAAACTCTTATTTTCTAGATAAAAATTACGGATTTTTTTTGTCAACGAATGCACCTTTTTGCATGTCTTTAAGAAATTAAAATTCATCTTCATTTTCGTTCATTCAACGAGAATTGTCAAACCTCCTTTGTAGTTGTAACATTTAAAAGATCTTCTAACTCCAAATATTTACTTAGTCTCGACTGCACGATGCGAGTATTATTACTGGATTACTTTGTGTTTATAAATGATGAAGATGTAGCAATTTTTGAAAGTGAAACACACAAAGTCGGCCACGCTCAAATGTCGATTTTCATTGTGAATTTCAATCGATACCGTTTCTCTGTTCATAAAAATAGTTGGAAATTTTAAAATATTCTAGTCGACTTAAATTACAGTCAATTATCAAATTTATTTGAGAGTTGGAGTAAAATATTAGGAATCAATTAGATGAAAAAAAAAGAGGAAATTGATATCACAATTACTTGAAAAATTTAATTTTTTTCCAATCATGAGAAAGAATCAATCTTATTTATTACTGAGGTTTTTCATTTCAATTATATATTTAACCTCTATTATGAGCACGTTAAATATTTAAATATGTTATTGATTCAACGAATACAAATGTTTACTTTACACCACATTATTACAAAAATCGACAACAAAAAATGTTCTGATATAATCAGACTCCAAATTGAAATGGCCGAGTTTGGATTTTTTTTTCTCTCTGAAAATCATTTCATTTTATTGAAGGCGATCCAAATTGTGGCGACAATCATTAATTTCCATTTAATTTCATCTCCGTCTGGATAACAGTCGCGGTTTTCCATTTCCTTATCGCGGTTACCGATCAATGCGCAAAATTTTGATTGCGCTCGGGATTATAATCCGCTGCTTAAAATGTCATCGTGAAAATTGAAATACAATCTCGCAATGCTAAGTTATTCGTGTTTGCAGTAAGTTGCACATTTTAGACATCTTCCGGATTTACATTGGTATATAATGATACGACGCCGGGGCGAAACTTGGCAAATCTTATTCAAATCGGGTTCTCGAAATATTTGACGTCATGAAATTTGTCGGGTATATATTATTATTAATTGAGCTCGCCGAGTGATGGTTTTAGTACACAAAAAAGAAAAGAGTAACTCCCCGGGAAGGGAAAATCAACGCGGCAAACATCAGCGCGGAATTACGTTAATTTGCAAAAATGAATGTTTTCCAACGGCAAAGCCGTTTTGAAGTTCGTTTACGAAGTTAATGCAAATTTGATTGCGACATGACGTCGCACGTTAAAATGCGTAACAAATTATAACAAAAGCTCTGTTTAACAGACATGTTTTGGCGCAACTATTTTTTTCGCTTCGGATTCCCAGTTTGGAATTTATCCGAAAGAGGTAATCACATTTTTTTAGCCCCGTTACGATATTTGCGTTGTTGCATTTCCTTTAAAAAAATTTTAATAGTTACTAAAAAATATACGAAACGAGGGAACGTGTAAAATAATTCAAATTGTTTGAATAAACTTGATTGGAAAAATTTTCTTGTTTTT
>JAAMPD010001447.1:0-24253 GCA_025266255.1 Trissolcus basalis | reverse complement strand
GTGTGATATTTATTATTTTTCGCATTCAATAAAATATTCAGTATTTCTGTGTTTGTGTGTATAAGCAAAATGAATATTTAAAAATATCTAGGATGTTTTTTTGTAAATAAATGTCTTATCAAATTTCATGATACGTTTTCACTTTGTCCAATGTTTTATTAGGCCAAAGAATAAAACGTTGAAGGTTTCGATTACCGTTTTTTTTTGGTTCACAAAAATCAATTTCGGTTTTTGTTCCCACTGTATGATTTTATTTTATTTACTCTACTGTATGGCATTTTTATTTTTGAAAAATTAACCAAAGGTTCATATAAGTATTTCAGTCAATCAATCAAATTATCGACTGTAATAACAAGAATGAATAATAAATATAACTTTTTTCGTTTGAATATTCTATTGGATTTTCGGTAAGTGTTTGTAGTATTTGATTTGATGTTCATGTTCTTCTTCCCGGAATACCGGAGTTTGCAGCGAAATGTTTTGAGAAGTATATTAAAAAAGTTTTGTGTTATTCAAACCTTGTGTTTAGAGATTTTATATATAATATATGTATATTATATACATAGTGACATAGATGTCACACCGAATTGGATATTTCACAACTATAAATTTCACACACTTATAAATATTATAAACATGTAGATGTCACACACATATAGATATATGATGCACAAATTTATATGTCATACACCAGAAGATATTATTCACATAGATTTTGCACATACATAGATGTCGTACTCATTTATAAATTTCACAATTATAAATCTCATACACTCATAGATGTCACACCTGTAGATATTACACACATATAGATGTCACACATATAGATATTAAATACATATAGATATCACACATATATACATGGTATACATATATAGATGTTTCTCACATTTTGATGTCAAACGAATAGATAATACAAATATAGATTTTACACATATAGATATTAAACACATATAGATGTCACACAATGCAAAGGATAATTTGTTTTATATATGAATATGAACAATGGATAATCCGTTTTATGGTAAAGAAAGTCGACATTCTCGAAGGTCATTTTTACATTTCACAATAGTATTAATTAGAGGTAGATACAATGATATTAAACAGAGGTTAATAGTTTTATGCTGTTTGAACCTTTGCTCTGATAGGAGATGATCTGCAAGACCCTCATTAGCCTCGGTTTAGACTAGCAAGCCAAGGGAGAGCTATTGATAGATTAATCGCCTTTGTTCTGCCGGTGACGATACACAGTATTTGGTTAAATAGATGGTAGCATATTTAGGGTTCTAATCTAACTTAACAACAAGTTTCGTACCAGAACCTGTACAATCAAGCCTGTCACAAAGACGCCCCAGATTATTCCCAGTTTAATTCAAAATCATTAAATTATAATGAACCGTTGAAAACAAATTCAACAGAAAATAATTCGACGAGGAACCAAAATCAAAATCAAAAAATATTCCACCTCCTATTGGACTCTGAAAAAGCCACCCGAAAGAATGTTTGATGAAAAAATTTGAATTTGAATTCTACCAATTTGTTGAACCGTGAAAGGTAGGTCGCGACTTTGCCAAAAAAAAAAAAGAAAGAAAAAAAAGGAGAAAATAGAAGGAAGAAAGAAAGATGAAATTGTCTTTCTTGGAAGATGTAAATGCAAGCCGCAGTGAACAACGAGGTAGAGAAACGAGATGTAAAATGTAAATTTATTTAAATACGTAAACACTGCATTCATAATTTCATTTTCCCGCTATTAAAAAGTTTCGGGTTATGCATACTACAAGGAGGTACTTGAATTATGCAATTAGACCTGCGATTTGAAGGTGCCCCCCCCCCTCCCCTAGGTTTCGGCTACCAAACCACTTTCTTTGATTATATTATCGACGAGACAGTTAACCCGAGACACTCAATTTGTTAAATAAGATCAAAGGGGATTGTTCCAGGCTGCGCAATTCTCACGATAAAAGTTGACTTTGGGTTTGTAAAACGCGAATCCCTTAAATTTCACGTGCAATTAAATTTTTAACCCCCGAAGACTTGAAACTTGATGCACGGCTGCGCCGAACGGAGATTCCACGCATTAGCAATTATCTGAATAATTACAGCAGACGGGGCAAATTTGTTACGAAAAAGCGACGGGCGCGCGTTGCGCTACTACGGTTCGGTGTAATTAGTTGTTGCGCGGCTTTTGCTGACGGGCCCCGAACCGTGCGACTCATTGAATAAACGCAAACTATAAGCGCGGTATTAAAAGATGATTAGAGCGCCATTTGCGGCTGAAGGCTCACGTTTTACATGATCAGTTCGGGCCGATTATGCACGCGAGCTATATCTCCTCTTTGCATTCAAACGGAGCGTCTCGCAAGATGAGCACGTAACAACCTAAAAGAGGCTGATCGTCGATGCAACTGACATTTGCCGTAGGAATTGAACGTTCGACTTTGCGAGAAGCTCCGTTTAGCCAATTTGATTCAACTTTTTTATTTTTATTTTCAGGGGCCCCTGGATAAATATTCATCGAACAAATGCAATTATCGGATCATAAAAACCGGATGCTAGTCGGTAGTTAAATCATGCAACTGTCAATCGCACGTCAGAGCAGTGAATATTTGTCAAATAATTTTTAGCCCGGCGTATTTGTATGAGCAGCACGAAACACACCGGCGCGACAATTTCTCGTTTCAATTTTGACAGACGTGAATAAATGTTATTTATCGTTTCTATTGCAAATTCTCAAAGCTCGTGTTTACTCGCCCGGCGCGTAATACCTATCAATTTTTTTAATTTGCCTATTATTATTTGATTCTTGTTACTTTTTTGGTTCTGCTGAAATATAACGTTTATCAACTTTTAAGTGACCCTGTGAAATATTTTGAAACTTTCGTATTTTATCTCTGACAGTCTACCATTTTTTGTTCTCCGTCTTTTTTTTTCCTAGGAAATGATCATACAGTCAAACTAAAATAGAGAAAAGACATTTTGCATTGAAATGTTTTAAAATTTTTTAACAATTTTTGTGAAATATTTTCAAAGTAAAATAGCTTGATATTAATTGTCAAAACTTCACATGGAATTTCCGTGGGAAAAATCGTGTTCGTTATTGTTTATTAGAATATTTATTCTACATGAAATATTGCCCCTGACAAAAGGATTTCTTTCTGAAAGGTTTTGCAGCTCTTTATAAGTTTTTCATGAAATATATATTTTTAAAATATTTTTCATAACTTTTTGTAATGGTAATTTTCATAGAAAGTATAAAAATTTATAATAATTTATAGAAATTCAAAGAAATGTATGAAAAGTAGTCACCTACATCTATTATCGATATTTTCATTTAATTATTCATATGACAACAAGTGAAATTGTATACATAAAAGAATCTTATTAAATGTCTTTTCACAATAAACAACATTTACTTTATCATTCATAGTCAAAACGTTTTATTCAAAGATGCTATTTTTACCTTTTGAGCGAAAGTATCTTGAAACACGAACATTTTTTGCAGTCTGTCACAAATGTGAGTACCTGAAACAACGAAAAAAAAAATTAATGAATAATTTTTTTACAATGAATTTCAAACTACGATTAAATTACTATTTGAAACAGTTGAGTAGAAAATTTTTTTGTATAATAAAAAATTATAAATGAAAAAATTACAAATGTAAAATTATGAATTGAAAAACTGTGCTAATGGAGAGCATTAAGAATGGGAACCAGATTCGTTTGTTCAATGTAGACAGTCAATAGTCGGAATGTAGGCGTCGAAACACTTGCCACTAACTAGTATTGCTTTTGTTGTATAATGCAGAGGGTTACTGACGCATAAACATGCATGGCTCGTAAACGTAACATGCCGGCTGCTTGCACATGCATAATATCACATGCATCCCACATATATGTCGAAATGCCATTCAGACCGAATGTAACCCAAAATATATCCGGTAACGATCGGTCCCTTGGGAATTTTTGCCTTGGCGCGACGTTAATGGAATCGCGATATTAATACCATGATGTCACACGTAGACCCAAATAGAACATTTTGAAGAACTGAGAACGCCAGAAGTCGAAAGAACAAATAAACCAATGACAAGCGAGTGATCAATTTTTCATCTGCCGAGCATTGATTGTACATAATTTTGTGCATTCTTCGTTGAGAGAAACTTTATGTGATGTCTCAGATGCAAACACATAGGGAATACAGCCGTGTCGTGGAGCTTTATTTTCAAACCGAACTCAAGCTATTGATCTCTCGTCGTTTTTAAATTGTGATTACAGTATACTGATACATATATTCTTTCGAGTCAAGGGAAACAAGTTTCCTCGATAATTCTCTTTTTCTGAGGGACGTGTCAAGTCTAAAAGTAACGTCAAACTTTTTGCAATAATTTATACTTTTCTGATGAGAATCCCGATACCGTTATATGAACAAGAAATGTAGAAGTAAACATTTCTCTGAAGACGACTCACAGGTAATAATACAATAAACAGAGTATCTAGAAAACATTTTTCATCGAATATCAAATGCAATCCTAAATTTGTTTTCCTTTCGTCCGCTGAGACCAACGTTGATTTGCCTTTTTTTACGTATTCCTGAAAAAAATGTAAACGTGTAAAGTTCCGAGTTATGAAACATCACATGAATCACGCACTCTCAATTAAAATTCAATGCCAAGACTGTATCATAGATCAAATGCATCTTTGAGTGAAGGGGAAAATTCACCTCCTACGCGTATCATCCCATATTCCCGGTGGTTGTAATTTGTAACGAAGAATCGACGTATTATATAAGCTTTTAGCAGAAACTTCATCTGCAGTTTACCATAGACTGTTCGATCAATCGCTAATATGAATCACTTTCAGGTTAGTATTTCAAAAATCAGCCCTATTTTGCTCCCAATTTCCGTACCACGAAAATTGTTTCGAAGATTAAAAAGCAAAAGAGAACAAAGTGTGAAAAAAAAGAACCTTACCATGAAAATTGTCACGAAAATTGAACGTTTTTCAACCACGTACGTTGTAGTTGGCAAGCTTGGTGCTGGCTTTGGCATGCAGAAGTCACGTTTCCGGTGGATTACTACCTCCAAGCGCCGAAAACCAGGGCTACCAATACAATAGGCCAAATGAGGTCGGATTCAGGCCAGACGATTTAAGTCGCCGGGGTTACGAACCGATTGGCAGGTTCGCCGGATTTGGTGCCTACGACGCTAGATCTCGCACAGGATTTCGAGCAAGACCGACAGATTTGTACGGAGCACCAGGATTCCAGAATTATCCTGCCAATGGCATTACCGGAGCTTACGGATACCAGACCGGCCCTTCGAAATACCAAGGATACAATTTTGAGAACAAGGTTAGTTATCTGGGATGAAACTACTCAACTCCTTCATTAACTCATAACCTCAAATTGCTCTATTCGATTTGTACGATTGGGTATTTCCCATTGTATACTTACAGGTGAAATAGTTGATTCGTTTCCATTGTAAAGTAGAAGCACTTCTTATTGGAATATTAGTACCAGTCATCAACGTAATGTGTTTGAAAGAGACAAAAATATATACTTCTCAATGTTAAATGTCGATAATGTTTCTACATTCATCTTGGTTGATACAGTGAACATAATGCAACAGAAACAAAAATTTTTTATTAGAACTAATCGTCAATCTTCATTATCAAACATTAAATTATAATTTTTTTTTACTTAGCTGTGTACGTTGTTGTCTCCGTGCGAATTTGATAACGCCAACTTCACGTCGGTCAGTTGGTCAGTTTGAAAGTCAATCTGAAAAGTACGTTATTTTAATATTTTAATAACCTTAAATATGAAACAAACAAAAACTGAATTGCAGCACAAACCTTCATTCATTCTGTATATTTTTTTGCAAAAAAAAAATTAATTCAGATGACCTTGTTTGTTTGTTATTCCAAAACAATAGAGTCGGTTCAGTAAAATCAGCTGATATAAAATTGTGTAGTCAGTTCAAACAAAACTGCGGAGAATTTCAGTTATACAATTGCAGATTTTTTTTGCTCAAAAAAACATAAACGTTTTTCAAAAACACTGAATTGTGTACATTCCATCTTCTGTTTACATTTTGAATGAATGAAAAAAAACATAACACGCTTCTGCCAATTTGACCGAACGATTGTTTTGTAAATAGAATAGAATACAGATGGCGACACATACGACCCTGCAAAGATGTCTAACCGTAACCGTATTTGTTTTGATTTTATTTGTTGGTGCAAAATTTTTTTTTGCTTGAATGTTTTGCTGGATTATAAGAAAATATCCCTAAGAGAGCTTTTTTCCTAATTAAGACAAATCCTCTGCGCGGACATAAGTAGGTGGAGAATTACTCGGCTTTTGCACAAAGACCCAAAATGCAATTAACTCTTTGTCAACGAGAGGTGTACAATGATCTGAGTAATATTGAGTCAAAGGCGCTCATAACAACTTTGTTTTGAGATCTCGCATGAAAATCCTCGGCGCGCAAACGAAATAATGCGAATAATTTCGTGCAATTACGGATCGCAAAAGTGGAGAAAACGAGCGTCGCATACGTGAGAGGGTTAACCATATTTAAATAACTTTCTGAATTGTATCTCGCAAGCAAAATCTGTTTGTCTTGCAAATTGGATGTAGCACAACGGCGGGCTATGTACTCCAAAAAACCTTTTTCGTCCAACCTGTAATTAATTTTTTTGTCCTTCTATTTTTCGTAATTGAAAAAAAGAAAGCTTGTCATTACTTTTGACGTTGATTCAAATCCCCGGCTTTTCCTACACTTTTGTGAAAGACTGCAGCCGGGGTACCACCTTTTCAAACAAACCTCATATATTTCTGTTAACATCATTTTTGCAAGAAAATCACGAATTCAACATAATTATTCTAGAAATGAAACTCAAACATCCAAAATTAATCTTCCTGATTTCAAATTGATAGTTTTTAATAATTCACCTAAAATTGTTTTAAATAATCCACATTGAAACCAGCATAGTAACGGTTTTGCGTAAAATATCAGAAGTATAATTACATTTTTGTTAAATCCGGTAATAATTGTCTGTATGCAAACTTGATATCGTTTTTCAATTCCAATTACGTTCTCAATTTTTAATGTCCTGAAGAATTTCCTAAATCCAAATTGAATATATAATTGCATTTTTAATACCAAATTCTGATTTATTTTCGTTTACATGAATTCAGATCAAAATTCAGAAAAGTTTTAATATTTCTTCAATACGGTAATAAAAATAACTATTAAAAATTATCATCATCACTTTTTCTCAATATTTTTCTATCGACACTCAGTTAAAATTATCAGACCTAATTCTGTTATCACAATTTGACTGTTCAGTCGAGGGCTAGAGGAAACATTTCATACAGGAAGGAGTTTAATTTTAACGTTTATATTCAATAAATTAGTGTAGTTTCTATTTTAGGCGCGTTGTTTGAAGCCGATCCGAGATTTTGAACAGGATTTGACTCGAGCTAAGTTTGTTTGGGATCAGATCCAGCTTGTGTCCGGTGCCAAAGACTTTCTTTGAGCTTAGTATTTCCTTATTTGAAGGCCCCGTGTGTTTTTTTTATCCCACTGCCTTTTATCCTATTTTTATGCTAACTGAAAGCGAATTACTTTTCGAAGTCAAAGACACAACGAAATTCTTTTCGCAAAGTTGATGTGCTTTAATTAATGGACGAAAGTTGCCTGCCGTTACCATTCAGCACACAGTGGAGCTCGCCTTTGCGCAAATTCTCTTTTTGTCCAATCCTTTACCAATTTAAGTTCACGTGTTTTCATGCATATTTCAATGATATTTTCTCCGCGTTTAAACATTCATTTACATAAATTATGCCAACTCTGCTTTGCATTATTGCACCTTTATCCGCGACTTACTTCCCTTTTTTCAAAATCCATTAGGCCGAGTTTGTTGCGCCACTTTGCATTAAGAAAAAAAAATAAAAATAAAAAAAAATAAATAAATAAAATTATCTCCGAGCCCAAAATGTGTCACAAAAATGATGTCACAGCGGAAAGAACGAATCTGTTAACAAAAGCTCAAACGTCCCCATCAATGAGCTTAGCAACCAAAGCCACAATTTTGACCTCGCTTCTCAAGCGCCAGATGCAAACGCAGTTTATTTTCAGTTGTCCGGCAAAAGCTCGCAAAATCAAAGCAGCCTGCGTTGACTGACTATAAACGAAATTACTACTGCCCGCCAAAACGTACGTTGCAACGGTGCGCGCCACTTTATTTGCAGCCATTGATAGCGATGCACATTCTCAAATTAGCGAAACCTGTAATGCACACGAGCCTTTATGAATATATCAAACAGTTTACTTTCCAACGTTCTTTCAGAACCTTTTTTTTCCCCCTCGATTTTCCGTTTACCTCTTTTTTTCCTGTCTCTCTTTTTTTTTTTTTGTCTGAATTTGTCTTTTTCACAATGTGAAAAATTGAATAAATATCGCCCTTAAATAAGATTGTCGATTCAAACACCAGATGACGTTTGAAGTTGTTAAACTACTCCGCCATTCTGCTATGAATATTCAATTGCGATGCCAATGCGTCCATGAATGTTCAGAGTGCTTCAAAGAAAACTATCACGTAGTTGCGCTACGAGGATTGCAAAAAAAAAGCGCCTATAGTCGCTAGGATATAAGAACGGAGCTCCAATGAAAGGATATTACATTTATCGGTAGTAAACGAGTGGCGCGAGCAATCGATTGACATCGAGCAATATCTGCATACAGAAAAAAAAAGTTGGCAGACGAAAAAAAAAATGAAGAAAGAAAAAGTAGAGAGCCGAGGCTTTTCCACACTTTGTAACTTCAAACTTCATTAAACGATATGATTTGTTCATCAGTTAAGGATTTTATGTATCCGTTTTCCGATGAGAATTCAATCTTTCAGGGGAAATAAAAGAAATTGAAAGGAAAGGGATTACGTGACCCAGAAACGGGTTAAAGAGACTTCGCGATGAAGGGAGACAAGGAGTCGTTCGTTTTTCAACTGTCTGAAATACTGAATGGTATAAGCTTTAAGTGTCAAACTAAAGTTATTTCGTTTTTTGTCGTGTATTCTTCTGTAAAAAATGTTCTTTCAACTGAAAGTTCGCAAAGCTGGATGAAAAAGTATGTTTTTCATATTGATTCGCATTGTGCTGAGACGAGACAAAAAAAAGAGAGAGACGTCACACGCATCCTGACGTTTAAGCACTTTCTAACAGGGATTATGGCCGTTTCTTTTCATTCGGAAAATTCAAGATTATTATCATGTAGAATAATCTGCAAGATTTTGGAGTCTCTGTAACTATCTTGGGAGATTATTATTGGGCGGGTTCAGTTACATACGAAAGCCATTGGATTTCACTGCAAACACAAGTTTCCTCGAAGATTGCCTCTCGGAATCGGACTTCAGGTAGGTATTAGTTTTCACAAATAAAGGGTATTTATAACGATTCGCAAACTCCACAACTTGCCGACCAAGTGAAGGCCCTTCAATGTTCTCTTCACTGTCCAAGATTTCAATTTAAAAAACCAATCAACGAGTTGCATTTTTCAATCGGAAAAAGAATACACAAAATATTGTTCAAACCATTTCAGTTCACAAGTCATCAATGTTATTTGTATAGATAAATGAATATGTATGTATCTACACGAAGAAAAAACATGTTATAAAAATTACTATAACATATTGTAACCCAGACATATCTTACACATCTTGTAAATTATCCTTTAAACTTATTAGATTTTTTATTATAATTGCAGTAAAATTTACAACATTATGTAGTAAAAATGTTTAAAAAATTATATTTAAATTTGTCAAAAGCTACACACCTACATTACAATAAATTATAGTAATTTTATTGATTAGTTTAATAATATATATAATATGTTTTTTCTACGTGTATATTATCTATATATATGATAATCACAAAAAAGTCTATTATCTCCTTGTGATTTATACATTTTCTCAAAAATTGTCATATAATTATAACTTTTTCAATTTTTATAACTTTTCAAACATTTTGATAAAAATTAATTTATTTTATAGTATTTACAACAAATGAAAGGAACTCCCTATTTTTTTCACTCCACCTTGCTTTCACTCCAAATTCTATTCTTTATTGAATTCAATTGAAATTAGATTCAAATAAAAAAATTTTTTTTAATTTTCAAAACGTTTTTCTGAAATTATTTTATAGAAAATTAAAGGAAACCCACTGTTTGTCATGTCTTTCTACCCCAACCTCTTTCGCCCTGTATTCCTTTCTTAATCAAAATTACAATGAAATAAAAAAAATGATGTTTCATAAAAAACAATGAATAACCTAAACGTTAATTAGTTATGTAGTTTCTATTTTCCATCGTTCCTTATAATTTGTGACACAAACTGTATATTTAACTAAAGTTAAACAGATGTTAAACAAAGGACCAACTTTGTTACCGAACAGTAGATAAAAATGGTCCAGTCTGAGGATGAGTTTGAGAAGATTCCTTTAATGGTGCACCTTGGAAGATAAACTTTCACGTGCTCTACGGTAGTAAAAGTAAAGTCAAAGTAAAGTTAATACGAGAGTACAATATTTGTTCAATTTTTAAATAATATTTCACGAGTCAGCGTTGGAGTTTCGGTTTCAGTTTTATTTATAGGTCAAAGGCCATTTCTAACCTGGATTTCATTTCGCAGCCCCGACCGTACAGCTTTCAGTACGAAGTTCGTGATTCGCCAAGTGGCAACGACTACGATCAAAGAGAATCCACTGACGGCAACTTTGTGCGCGGAGAATATCGTGTTTTGCTGCCGGACTCGAGGACCCAGATCGTAAGGTATACCGCGGATGATTCCAACGGATACGTCGCAGATGTTAGGTACGAGGGCCAAGCGCAGTATCCCAGCTACCAGAGAAATTTTGGCAGCGCGTCCCACCAGCCAGGTTAGTTACATTTGCACATACATTGGCGTTATGTTTTGGCTCCGCTCCGTAATAGCACTTTTTTTCAACCACACTTTACTGCGTTCTTGTTTACTTATGCAACGTGTGCCAATTCTCGCAGTCCAAAGTTTATGATTTTAATCGGTTCCGTTTTATCGATCACTGCAGCAGAAACGCCATGCCGTATGTTTGTGATAAGATGATTATCCCATCTCAAGTCTATTTTCAAACAATTTTTTAATATATTATATGAGACAATTATATAAGTTATATATTACATATAACATCCTACAGGGACGAAAATTTATGTGTAAATATATTTGGATTTTATATTATTCATACTAATATGATATATGTTTTGATAAAATCTATATTTATTTTATATTTTATTTATATAAGTCATTGCCGGTTTAAAAATAATTTATATATGACTTATATGTAGAATGTATTTGGATATATTTTTATTTTGAATATAAAAAATATACGTAAAATATATTTGTAAATATAATTTTATCTTTGCGGGGAATAATATACAATGTGTATGTATACACGATTACAACTTATATGACGTTGTATTTGATAAAATTAATATATATATATATATTAATTTTTTAGAATTTTCTATATGAATATGGGAATTTCGTTGTTTTTTTATTTTATTCATATAATTTATTGCTACTTTAAGAATGACTTATTTACGGTTATATTTTAAATATAGAAAATGTACGTGAAATGATGTTTATTTATTATTCTCAAGATATTATTATTCTCTTATAAAATATAATGGGAATAATAAAGATGAAAAATTTGAAAAATTCAACACCTTCGTTTCCAACGTGCTTGAATAAAGTAACCAAATTTTTTTTAAATCTGATGTAAAAATTATTTTAAATTCGTAAAAAACAGTACAACGTTGGTTCAGACATTCATTTGTTTAATTTTACAAGAAACATAAGATGGAAATCTTCTTAATCATAAAATCAAAAAAATATTCGTAAGATAACATTTTTTACAGATACGTAGATGTTTTGAACAAAATTTTAAATTCATATTTCTATCTAAATTTTTTAAATAGTTATTCCATTCAAAAATGAATAACTTAGTATAAGGAAGAGAATTTATTTCAGAGAATCTTTATTTTCCAATTTTTTATTACGTTATTGTTGTTTACCACATTTTAATTAATAAAAACTGGTTTTATAACATGCTAATGTAGCTTTTCAATTAAACTCGTGATATAAAAACAATGCCACGAAATAATATAGCATTCTTTACAATGTTGCTTCAGAAAAACAAATCTAGATTCATAATTTCATGAAGTAAAACTTTGTACGATTTTTTTTAGGACGAGAAATAATTCTAGGACAAGTAAGCTTTACCAATTGCTAGTTAACAATTACAAATTACTGCTGATAACATTAGCAGAAGTCCTCATTGTTGAGTTGTGATCCAACGTTAGTCAGGTGCATTTTATTGATCAATTAAATTATATACAACCGGGAGAACTTGACAATATTGTAAGTAAGTTTGGATCAGCATACCGCAGCCTTGGACATTATTAATGTTGTCTATTCTAATGAAGGGTTTTGAATATAAAAGAAAAATGGACGGATAAGACAAACGTGAGTCGGAGGGAACTGCGGATAGCATCGATCGAGTCGATAGTTGAGCTCAAAACTATGCAAATTTGGGCAGCGGCTAATTTATAGCATATCAATGGCTGATACACTTCAGTGTACCGACTTTCAGCTTCGAAATTTGAAACCTCTGAATTGACTGGATGATTAGACCAGATCTGCGCCCCGACGTGAAATTTAAATCTTTCGGGTGCATTTTAAATTGTGCCCTCATTTGCAAAAAGTCGACGGCAAAATGTAACCGAGCGAACAGCTTGTCATGTCGGGCGTTCCAATTAGGAAGACTCGATCAATATTGATTCATTCTGCGAACGTACATCCGAACGCTGTAGATGCATAGTTAGTTAAGCGGTAATTACTTTTTTGTCAATCAGATTGAATATGCGACTTGTATTGTTTTGTCGGATGCGAAAACACTTCAATTATACCGCAGTTTTGATCCTCAAATTCAAGACCAAAAACGTTCATTTGTTCGCTCGATCGCGATTCATAAGCAAACGGTACTCATTTCATTATCATGTTTAAAAATCATGGCTTATTTAAAAACCATTAACAATTCTCGAAAACTATGTAAATTTCAAATTACCAAAGATCCCCTCTGAGAAACAAACAATGTTTTTTCAACGGGAATTTTTTATCCCTGTAGAATATTCGGTTCAAATAAGCTAGCAACGTTTCTGATATTGAGAGCGGAATTGAAAATATGCATTCTCCGGAAACGTTCTTAATGTGGCATCAAAAACTAATTTCCGAAAATGTTCCTATGGCATTAAAAAATTCAGTTATGAAAATGTTCACAGGAAAATGAAATCATGGTAAAAAAAATTGACTTGAGAAAATAGTTTTATCTCTATGCAGTTTTTGAAATTGATTGTTAATTTTGTTATCTTTTTTTTTTTCATTTCTAAAAAGGGGTTCTTAGCAGACTATTGAAAATGTTTTCAATTTTCTGGATCGTCCGTTACTTTTTATTGACGGGGATATTAAAATAAAGATTCCCCCCAGTTGATAACCCGGTGCAATGTTTTTGAAAGGTTCATAAATTTATAAACAGTTTTTAAGTTACGATGTTGGTCTAAAATCAAAATTCCAAGTTGGTAAACGTATGGTCATGTTTCATCGACTTGATGTTGGCGCGATACGTCAAAATCGGGTCAGTCAGTAATGGCGCAACGCGCGCAAACATACATTGCATATAAATGAGATTTTGTGTTGGCGACAGGTCGGGGCGCTGACTACGGAGGAGTCGGATCTATCACCGGGATCTTAGACGTCGGTGCTCGCAATCAATATCTGCCACCAGTCGCCACTGCATATTCCAAGTGATCCAAGTCGACGTTTATTCTCACATCCATTCTACTCGCGTAACTTTCCACCGATGACCAGGTCCAGGTACCATAAAGTGTTAAGTATAAGAAAATACCATGTAACCTTTATTATCAGACCAATAAACAATTTTAAAAGTTAATACCATAAGAAAAAGTGCAAAAAAAGAACGATACACTTTTGAAATGATTGTTCCGCTCTTTGATCCTTGTTCGACTTTCTTTCTCATTAATTCCTAATCTATCAAGTGAAATTGCTCAACATTTTCTTTTCAATTAAATTTGAGCGTCATGTCTCGAAGGGGTGAAAAAAAAGGTGCAAACGGATAAGTTTAATTTCGCGCTCTTTCGACGTGGCGTGAAAATGCTTTTGTAATTGAAATACTGCGCGTTAATTATAACGACGTAAGCTCTCCTTCGTGCAAAGACCATTTTCTTTCGGACTCACGTCGCCGAAAGTATATTACCCTCTCACGTAATTCACTGTTCCAGTGAGAAGTAGCCGAAAGTCTTGACGCGCTAAATTTCGCCGGGAAATATATTCTGCAACTGAAATGATGTCTTCATTTCCATTCAACAAATTTGAATGGGAAGGTAATACGGAAAACGGGTATCCATTTTGGAAGTGAAAATTTACGTTCAAAATTGTTGTAACATTTTATTTATGATGTTTCGGTTTGATTTTGTTTAATCGTCGCCGAAGTGATATCTTAGGAGTGAAATTTTGTTGACAATTGATCGATAAATGTTTACAAAGATCGGCTGCATTTAATTCAAATAAATCAACTTGTGTGACTTGAACAAGTATAATGAAATAAACGACCAAATAGTTCACTCCCTTTTGTACTCTCGGAACTAGGACACTGTTATCCGACAATAAGTTACAAATTTACTGCAAACCAAGATAGTGTTTGCATCTTGTTATACGAGACAGCCCATCTTGACACGAAGTATTTCAACGTACCTCTCCACATGAAATAATTTGTTACGTTTTATTCCTTTAATCATGTTTACTTTGTTCAAATTGCAAGTGAATGTAAACTTCGTTATCCATAAATTTAACAATTTCATGAAAATGCGTATATCAAATATCAGGGAGGCACGTGTGTTTGAATGAATTCGAGATTGTACGCTCGTGAGTTTGTGTGATTCATTTTTGTTATAGTTTGTGTCTATTAGTTTGGATCTTGTGACGAAAAACTTTTACTGTTTCTCTTGGAATGATTAATTTTCAAAGTTATCTTTGTTTTAATGAGTCAGTGCGATAAGGTTAGCACGATTGTACGTAATTTCATTTTACTGATTTAGTGTGGTCGAGTAATCATGAGTTTGTGTGACTGTATGTTAATGAGTTAGAATGATCGTGTGATCATGAGTCTGTGTGACTGTATTTACATGAGTTACATGTGTACTAGTTTGAGATTTGTGATTTTATTGTAATTAATCAGGCTGATGAAGTAAGCGAGAGTTAGTGTGATCTATTTGTACATTATGGGACTGTACTTCACAAATGAATGTGATAATGTAATCATGAATTTATGTGATCTAGTTCTACATATTATTGGACTAATTTTTTAAAAATTAGTGTGATTACACTTTTAAGAATCAGTGTGATCGTGATAATATGTGCTCATGAGTTTGTGTGATATTATGTACATATTTTTTTAACATTATTTTTTTATAAATTATAACATTTTCAAAATTTCATGTAACTTTATTTTCGTTAAAGTGTGTGATCAGCGTTCATGATCTAGTATATGATTCCGCTTTCAATAGTTCGAATCATTTTTGTTTACGTCAGTTCGATATCATTCCTGCAATCAATACATCAGAAATGAAATAATTAATTACTTAATCGTATTACGAATTCCATTTGTATTCGTCTGAATGATTCAAGTATTATGAAATTATGATGCTTTTGTATATACCAACGCTACAATACAGATTGGAGCAGAAATTTCACGAAAGTTTAATTCAGTTGAAAAGTTTGATATCCAACAATTTAAATGTCCTTAAGTGGATTAAAAAGAAATTTAGTTTCAACTTTATTTGCAAATGTAGGATATCGTTAATCTTCAGGAAAAGTTTTTTTTTTCAACATCTCATTTGAAAGCCAAGTTGAAAGAGTTCTCGGAGGGGAATAAACCTGTTAAGGGATGGAAAAAAAAACTGCGGAATGCTAAAAGTGTAAATTTTTTGTATCGAAGAGTGTCGGCGACCTCGACGAGGGCGTCCGAACAACTAAATGCATCTGACATTGCCGTAAACTTTTATGAGGCACTCTCCAACAGACACGTCATTTCTCTAGCTTCACCTACTTAATGACGCAGGAGCGACTCATTCATGTCGGACTTTGTATCTGTAAACAAGATTATATACGTCACATGCACATGTGAACTGCCGTGGCAAAGAACTCTTAACTGCCGGCGAATAAATTTTCGGCGACGAAAAACTTCCGCAGCAAAGGAGCCGTCGCGATAATTTATGAAGCCTCGAGAGTGAGCCCGCACACAGAGCACTCGCGGTATCTTCCTGCTTTTTACATTTGCCATGGGACGCGACAACACACACGCTGAAATAAAGGTTCCCGCAATTTTGGAACAGGGTTGCTGCGCCACCACATTCCCCGGATATTGGCTTACAGCAGAAACTACTTATCTCCATATTTCGTGACTCTATGAAGAAGGATACAAGTCGTTGCGGCTGCTGTATCCTTTAAATCTGCAGTAAAGCAGTTTAAGAAATTTTGTTATGTGCTGAGAATTATCTTTCGCTATGATGCAGTGCTTTTAAAATGTGCGCTATTATGATTCACGACTTACGCCCGACAATTTTATGGCCCTGTAATTATTTTTTGAAATATCACCGCTTATGTCGATTTGATGCAAACGAGGTAAAGAAAGAAATTATTGCCCCTTTTCGATATCCCGCAACTCGTACTGAGAAATGAAACGCGCTTCGAATGGAATTGTCAGTGTCGCACATTGTCATTTTCTCGTATGATCAATAAATGTATTGAATGCAAATTATCTTAAAGAAACGTATAATTTATACCCAACTCCATTGTAATTTCCGTGTTCGCCTCGTAAACTGCAGAACACACAGTTCGTTTTTAAATTTTCATAAGAACGGATTTGAAATATTTCAGGACTTGTCAGAGAACAGTACGATTTTAAACTGGGACCGATAACGAGATGCGACGTGATATTGCATTGCTAGACGTTAATTCTGAAGGTAAGCAAATTAGTTTTCAAGGCACTGGCCGACTTATCGACTGACAGGCAAACTAGCTATGGACAGGCCGCATTAACCCGGCAGGCAATTATTGAAAACTAACCAAACTCTAATTACATTGTATCACGCGAAGCAACTTGTTTTCGCGCACGATCCAACACTTTGAAGAAGCACTCGAAGTCGAAATAACGTTGATTAACGCTCAGTGATATTCTTTTTGTATATCCCCAACACCCTAAAACAGTGCTTGAAAAATGCACAAAACACATAATGAACCCTCATTTATATCGACATTTTGCGGTAAACAGAATTTTTTTTTAACACTTTCTTTGCACGTTAGTTTTATGTTGTTTTCTTCCTCTTGAGGTTGATCATACGTTTGGAAAATTCATTTCGTACGTTATTGATTTTGTGGAGAGAGAAAAAAAAAAAAGATACGTTCATGTTAATATTGTAACAAATTTCCCGTGTTGAATTCAAGTTAAATCGGTAATAAAATCCCACTCCTGCATTAAGAACCCGATGTCGCCTTACAGCATCATGAAACATGAATCTAATAAAACTCGGATTGCATTCTCGCGAGATAGCAGAGTAAAATCGAATAACAGAGGAGTCATTTGAACAAAAACAAAAGTGTATTTTGTTTACACCCCTGTCCCGGAATTTTATGACTCTCGGTAATATCGCTGGTTACTTTCATACAGTTACGATTAAAATGGCACCATTTAAGATGCAAAACTCCTCGAACAACATTGCGCCAGATATCTAATCTTGTCACTGGGATAACGATCAACATCAATGGTAGATGGCAGTGCACGTTTCGCAGAAGAACAATTCCCTTCACCTTCCACTTGACACCTGCTACTTCAGAGCAGAAACTATTTAACACCGAGAGCAGAAAAGCATCTAATTATTTTCTCTCCTCTGCAAATTCAAATGTCAGGATGAGTTGCAAATGTAACAAACCAGATTTGACGTAAACTGTGCAACATGATTAATATACTTTGTACGAATGCCGCTTTTTCTATTTCATTTCATATTTTAAAGCCGTACGTGATTTATAATTTGAACATCGATGATTGATATAAAACATATATTGCGAGAGTGAAAAAGTTCATTCGTGCATATGTCAGGTATCGATTAGGCTTTTGTAATGGCATTTGCGGAGTCGTTAAAGAGTTTCCACGGTTTTCATTAAAGTGTAGACAGTTTTTTTTTCACTTTTTTCAATTCCCATGCGTCTGTGTGAATGAACTGAGTTTTCATTTTTACTTTGTGATCATGTCGTTTTATTTAATTATACGTTATTATTTCGTCATCTCCTTGAGGAATTGTTTGAAATTTTTTTAGAGTTTGTGTGATATGATTGAGTCAGTGTGATGTTTTGGAGTTTTCGTAATTTAATCGAATGTGGGATTTTGTGAGAGTTTTCATTTATATCTCAATTCCTTTCCTGTCAGTTGTTCATCAAAGTTTTCAGTATGTGTGACATTTTTGAGACTGAGAAAATTTTTGGAGTTTGTGTGATTATTCTAAATACATTCAAATATTTATTTAATTTGATTTATTCATGACTATACTATTCTGCTAAGAAATAAAGAGGTTATTTTATAAAGAGAAAATTTTTCTATTTATGAAGAGAAAATTTTTTGAGTTCGTGTGATTTTTTCGTTGAGTTCGTGTGATTATTTCAAATCCGATACGTTTAACTGGTATATTCAATTTCTACTTTTTCTTGTAACCTTAAGATTTTATCATGTTTCAGGTGAAACAAGATAATGTCGAGTTCGTGTGATGTTATTTTTGAGTAAGTGTGATTTTTCATTGAGCTGACTGATTACCGTTCACGCCGTTTGATTTACAACTACGATATAACATCTGCTCTATTATCACAAACAATCATTTATCTAGATTTCAAATTTTATCACCCTTGTGGGCAATTCAATCCGTCAATTACGAATCAAGCGTGATGATTGATACAATACGCGTGAGCTGACGCGCGAACTGCAGACGTGAGTAATGAAATAGTGTTATTACGTTATAATTCAGTGGGCGTTATCCGATAATGTATTCGCTGTATGATGTCGATCGGCGGGCTTCGGGCAGCCGCCTACGTAAGACGACCCGGCAGACACTCCTGCGTGAACGGGCCGCAACCAAGTCACATCCTCGTGCACGTGCAGAGATGAATATTTCCATGTTAATTTATTGCCAGGGCAATCATAAACGAGGGAAAGACTTGTAATCGCTTTAAATCGACTCTGCAAAAATGAGATCCCACCTTTGAAACATTTTTGAGATGATTTATTGCAGTGACAAGAGGGTTTGTGGTAAATGCATACAGTGCTTATTTGTAAGGAAAACAATGTGTTCATAAAATCAGTAAAGTGCATCTATATGTATTGTTCATGATGAATCGACATTCCCAATCGATTTTACGGTATGCCGTAAGAGTTTTGCAAACATTAGAGAAGAAATATTTCACTTATTAATTATCCAATCATAAATTTTTAATTGAGAAATTTGCTTTACGATCGATAGTTTTCATTCCGATGACGTTATGATGAAGTTGGAATAAGGTAAAAAAAATATGATTGAGGAACGGTGAAAACAATATGATGCCTTGCTTTTTATGGGCATTTCTTGAAAGAATTAATTCTTATAAGAATAAAAATGTTCATAAAAATTTAAATGACATCTATAACATTATTTTTATTGCATCTCAGGTTATTGATTCTCCGGAAGGGAATAATTTTTCACTAAATCTTTGACAGGATAGTTTTTGTTGTCTATAAAGTGCGGTGAAAAGTTGCACAAATCATAAAAGTCGTATTACAAAGTACCTTAAAAAAAGTAAAATACAACACACCGGAGATGAACAGCGACATCACTCATTCAGCCATCATTCACGTATTGCATCCATCTCATTTGCAATATAAATGACTCATTTTTCAACTCGGTTATCTAATCCCTATATAATCCGCACTTTCTAACGACTCATCAGCAGTGTCTCTGCAACCTGCCGGACAAGTTTACGGCACCGGCAGAGGATAATCAGGCGCTGGCTATAATCAATCATTCACTTTTGTATACCCCGGCAAACCTCGACTCGTTACAGTCGGCCTCAAAACGTTGTCGTTATTTTTTGCCTCAATTCATCTTTTCGTTATTAGCATAACGAAAACCACGCTTGATGATTCGTTGGAACATAAAAACCAATTATTCAGTTTCAACTTCCAGTTGAATTATCCTCAAAACATATAACTTATTGACTTTAAACTTTATAATATTTGTTAATGAAACGTAATAAAGTTTTCGGACAAATTCGTAAATCGCTCGACGAACAAAGGGCCGGAGTGGGTTCCTTGGATTGTGCCAAGACCGGCGCGCCCTAAGAAGATTTTCCTTCTGAAATTGAAGAGCGCACAAAGTGTGTTACGACGCGAATAAAAACTTATTAAAAATTGCCCTGTCGGAAAGAAAAGAAATCGGCTCGGTGTGTACTTTCCGCGAAAAGTTTTGCGACTTGAATATTCAACTTGGAGGAAGACGGATAATGGGCGCGAAGGCAAATGAGAGAGGCGAGTCCGAGAGGAGAGGACGGTAAACAGTGCAATTAAATGAAAATGATGGAATGTGAGCTGCGGAAAGGTTAATTCGCGGAAATTAATGGCTGGATAAGACTCGATGCCTGAACGACAACATTCATCATGTGGGATATGTGCAAACTGTTCTAATCATTCAATTTGCCTTGGCGCATCAAATAACACCAATGGTATATATAAAATCATGTAAACAAAAAAATTAAGAAATGTTCAATAACGAATTGTATTTTTAGTGAAAAATGGTTTTAGTTTCGTCATTTTGTATTTAATTTACACACTGAAGAAAAAGTTGAAAACAATCAAGTATGCTATACTTCAATTTAGTAGAAAATAATAAATTCAAGTTAAATATATACTTGAATTTATACTTAAGGGAGTTTCACAGTATTTTAAGAGGATGTCTAAATCGTGTACGACCTACATTACCGACATTGGTGTAAAATTGTTGATTTTGTTATTTTTCAATAAGAGTAAACACGAGCTGTTTAATAATTTTTGTATCAGACGATCTCTCATTTTTTATAGATAATTTTTACAAACTAAAAAATGCAACAATTGATTGTAAAATGCGATCATATTTAGTGACCGCGTTTTTGAGGTGGGCTTGGCAGATGCCGAATTTACAGAAAAAACGCGGTCATTACTTGTGATCGCATTTCACAATCAATTGTCTTTGTATTTTTTCAAAATACTCTAAAATAATCAAAAATTTGTCTGATTATGAATGTCATCAATATTTGTACCATTTTTTGGAGAAATTCACGAAACATTGGTTTTCCCGCACAAAAACAAGATTTGAACTTCGCCATCGACTTAGACATCCTTTAAATCCTAGAAATTAGCCGATTTTCATTTTTTTTTCCACACGATGCGTAAGTGGTTACTTAACATCAGCGTAAGTAATCACTTTCGCACCTTATGTCCAAAAAATATTGTATGGATCATGAGCCGTAGGTGTATTTGAAAGAACAGCATCAAATGACAGAAACAGCCTTCTGCAAATTACAGTGAGAGAATCGCTTATAAACAGAAAATGATTTTTGACATGATTTTTCTTAACTTTTGATGGAGGTTTTCCTTACTTTTTGAAATGTAAATGTCAAACGCAGTCGAAATTCTTTGTAGAACAAAAGAAGCATGAAATTGATAGGAAAGCTTGCAACTGTGACATACGAAAGTGCTTCTCATTACTCTTTCAAATCGCGTCCAATTAAAAGTGCGCAGATATCTAAAACATTCTAACCGCATCAGCTTTTGATATGGCCCGTTTGCGTGGTTTTCAAAGCATCTGAGAAAAAAACTTTTCCGCTAGGTCATTTTTACACCTCTTAACGTTTGAAACCCAACTGGCAATGCAAATTGCGTCAACCTTTGACAAATTCGTCAAATTAGAAACACAACAAACAGTTCCTGTATAACAATCCAGCGGACTATTTTTCCTTTCATGTTGTTTCACCAGTGTTCCGAACAACAAAATCCAGGACCACGGATTGTTCAAACAATTTCGTCGGTAACTTAAGAAGAACGACGAAAAATGTCGTCATACGTCTGATCTTCTGCTCGGCAGGTCGGTTTGCGATTTTACACGATGGCTCTATTTGAACATTTTCTAAAAAGTGGCGCGTTGAAATGCGCGGGTTAACGAATCGTCTCCTATGCTAGTCGCTTTGACATGAGCCTTTTGCAAAGTGCTCCGCAAACGTGTTTTAATTTCTTTCGGGGAAAATGCAGTTTCACCTTGTCACACGAGACCAAGCGAAATTAAAAGAAACATCGGTTACCGTTCTTTTTTTTTATTATTATTTTTTTTCTCTCCTCTTTTTTTCGAGAATTAATTATAATTTTCGCTTGCCTGCGTTAAATACCAACTTGTGTGCCCATTCGAAACCAAAGATGTATTCGGAAGAAAAAAAAAATGATATATTTGGTAGCGTTTTTATTTCCTCTCTGAAGGAGTAAAAAAATTCTTCCCCAAAACGAAAACGGTCAGGATTATGGATGGCGGCGATATAGCAGAATCCGGGCAAGCATTTAGGATAGATTTCGCAAATTATTTGCGATTAAAGTGAACTCAAGCATTAAGCACACCGCAGAGTCGATGAGATTGCAGTTATGTGGTCGCAACTGTAAATTCGTTTTACCGCCGACCCCTCGTCCGGGATACATTTATAGGATCCATTTCCTTTTACAGCTCTCATCTCTTCATCCACGCGGTATAAGACATGTATTGGCGAACGTGCTGGCACAATCGAAGCCTCCTAAGAGGGCTGCTATATTCAAGATCAGAAGAATATTGTACGTCTGAAAAATTCAAAACCATCAACGTGAAAGCTATCGCCTGCCGCGCGCTGAATTTTAGGCCATTGTTTTTATGAATTTTCGCAAATCTCGCTCATTCTCCGACTATAAAAAGGTTCCCAGGTTTCATCATTCTTTTAACAGAGGGAATATTTTAAACGGAAAATGTATACTGAAAATTTGATGCCGGAATTAAGAGGGGTGTTTCAAAACTTTTATTTTTTTCATTCTATTATTTTATTTTTTTCATTTTTTTTTTTTTTGAGTTCCGTCATAAGTCCTCTGGGCATTTTTACACATGAAAGAACATTTTGCTAACGCTTTTCCGAGTCACGTACTAATTTCAAAAAGTTTTTCCAACGCAAAAGATTAACAGCGATGGTCATACTTACATTGTTCACTTATCCAAATTTCATACAGCCAAGAGGGTGAAGCGTTTTTTTTACCTGCCAAACGTTCTGTCCATTTACGCACGAGAGTCGAGACTTTTTAGGGGATTTTTTTGCAGGGTTCGATAATCTCCTCGAAGAGTGAGCGACGCAGAGGCTTTGCTGCATTGAATCAATTTAAACCACAGAGGCGAGCCTTTCTCGCAATGGGACAGATTCTGACACCGGTTCTCGTTGACTCACTTCATCTAACTTCTTAATTGAAGTAAACTACTCAGCGAGAAGTTAGTAAGGAAAGAGAATCCAAACTGCGATTCACAATTAGCCCTGGCTTTAGGAGTCAGGATTATCAAATTTGATGGACAAAGAGTTTCATTTCAACACAAAAGTGATCAAATTACTGGTCAGTTTTTGTTTACTTAAAATGATAATTATGTGGGATAAAATCTGATGTATCTCTCAGGGAAAAATATGTACTTGAAATATCTAAGTTTTTGCCGCTAAAAATATATTTTATAGGTATATATTTTGATATATATTCAACCGTATATTTTTAGTAATACAGTGTTAAAATGTATGAAAAATATATTTTCAAGTATATTCTCAAACATAGAATAATGAAACATAGAAACATAGAAAAAACAAAAAAAAATATATAAACATAGAAAAATGCGTGCTTCGCACGCATATTTGCGTCGCTGCACTATTAAATGCAGGATAACGTCACTACAAAATCAAATTTAAAAACAATAAGTGGACAATTGTTTTAATTTCCAAAATTTTTACTTTGATATGAAAACGGAAATATTAGTTCGTTGTTTGTGTAGTATAC
>JAAMPD010001446.1:0-24255 GCA_025266255.1 Trissolcus basalis | reverse complement strand
CGATATACTTGAAGTAGCCAAATTGTCTTTAGATCATTACGAACAATTTGGCTACTTTTTCTCGTATACTTTTTCGTTTTCAAAACATAACCTCTCAAGCTCAAGTCCGGTTATTGCATCCGACTCTTCGATTATAAACGATTTCCACTAAGAGCCACCATCATTTTTGATCAAATAGAGCGAAGAATCCAAGATGGGATCTTATAAATATTTATAGCAGCAAAAACTTGGTTATTTCCCAAACAATTTCACTGAAATTTCTCATAGCGTGTGTTTTATGATTCGCTAACACATGTTAGTCTCATCTTTGTTAAAGACTGAATTATTTGTCTCCTCATGTTTTTGCTAATTCAAGCGTAAGACTGGACACCCGCTTTTGGTATTTATGTTACGAACTAGTCTATAAAACAGACTTTAAAGAATAAAAATTAAAAATATACACCTCTTTCGGTGTATATTTTTATAAAAATCATACAATTACCTTATTTCATTCCAACACTAATAAATTAGCTTTCAAGGATGTAAGTGGTTTATTCATGAAATCGTATATCTCTAAATGATTTTTGCAATTGCATGCCGAATTATTCTCGCGTTATGGTCTGTTTTTCGGGTCTCATGAATAATGCACTTTGGGGGTCCCCGAACAAAATAAATTATTAACTTAATCACAAGTTGCTTTTGCGTCAAATTTTTTTGTACGTGTATAAAAGAAACCATGACATTCAATTACACCCGGGCCCGAGCATGTCATTACATAATATATGGGCCATTTTTTTCAATCAGATAAACATCACGGAGGATTCCGACACGCAATGCCCGGAACATACAAACGTTTCATTCAGAAACTTTACAAATGACTAATTGTAGACGCGCATAATCCCACTCGAACAATTAAATGATGCGTTGTATTTTACCACTGGCCCATCTGCCCTCCTAACGCTGGAGATATCTGAATGTGAATAATTTTCAGTTACAAAAAAAAATTGAACTCAACTTATGTGGCACGGAATATAATATAACCACACGCTCTAGCGTCAAAATAAGAAACGACAAGTCGGCTGCGACAATTAGTAGCCGTCGGGCCTTCAATTAAATGCCATTATGTTTCATAGGATCCTTTCTGAATCCTTCGAGTTCTCGGGACAGACTCGTCATTGTGAAAAGAATGATGCGATGATGTCGGCAAATTCTTTGACCCAAAAAGGGTTTCGCCCAGGTTATGTCTACATTAGTTCATCTATGTTTGCAGATAATCATCGATCACAAAAAAATTTGTATATATTGAAGTTTTGACTAAACTTATTAAGTGATTTATTCAATAATTCTTTTGAAGAGAACAAAATTAAATTTTGATTATTTAGGTAAATCTAAATAATGATGTAATAGTATATTGTTGTACGAGTGCAGGGAACTCCCTTTTGCACGAGTAGAATATACTATTTTTTATAATAAATGATGGAGATGTGAAAAAGAAATATAAAACAAATAAGTTACCTTTATTTAAGATCATATTAGTGTTCATTCAACCTCTTATGATGAAAAATGAAAAAAAAATGAATATATTCGAGTCATAATGTAAATTACTTTGTTCTCAATTCCAAGATATATTTATCAAAGTTTCAAAGAGTTAAAGTAAACTCTTTTCCACGTTATATTGAAAGAAATCCGCAAAATTAAATTACCTTTGATTATATATCTGGCATAATTACATACAATTACATTTTAATTGATCGATTTTAAGTAAGAATGACAATTTATCCATGTAAGTTGACTTAAGTAAGTATTTTTGCAAGGTTTGAAAAACACAGAAATCAATTAGTTTTCAGATAATTTCGCATTGTATTTGCAAAATTAATATTGCATACTTGTGAAAGTAATATCGTGAATTGTTAGTCTGAAATGACTAATAGCTTATTAATTTTGCGCACTTTATTTGTGATTAAAAACAGAGAAAGTGAAAATATCCGCGATAAATACACTGATCTTTTTCACGAAAAATGTAATTAAGATACATTAACGTAGATGTGTGTTACATAACGGGACGATGATAATAACGAATCGCATCGCGATAATCCCTAAATCATAACTCATGAACAAACCAGTGCAAAATAAAAACAAAAGCAATAAAAAAGAGGAGTGGTGTCCAGGGTAAAAAAGTCGTCAAAAACAAGTGGCACTAAATAATACAAACGCGTAACATCCCACCAAAAATTGCGATACGCTGTTATCTTTATTCCCATGTAACAAGACTTGTCTTGATAAACTCGAGGCAAAGCAACAACGGACAAGAAGATGTCTCGAACAACGGAATGTAATCCAGGAAACATTCCTATAAGTCAGTTTCATGAAATATCACATGACGGTGTAAGAGTACCCAACTGTTCATTAGCGCTGGTCGCAAGTTCAAGGATGACCAAAAGAGATCATTGAACTTGTACTCCAAGTGTCACTTGATTTACCTTTCCGCCGGTCAGTATAGCTGTTGATAAAAATTATTTCCCAAATTATGACTGCAAGATCGTAAAAGAGAAAATAATTACTTAACGATCATTTTGCTTATAAATATTTGAGTACACTCTATATACAAATGTTTTAAAATCATAACATGATGGCTTAGTATTTTTTGAACTATTTCAGAGTATAGTTATAAAAAAAACGAGTAAAAAATAGAAATCAAGTAACAAACAGCGTAATTCTCGATTAAATGCAATAACACAATTCTTTTGGTCAAGTAGGGGAGACCACCCAACAGTTTAACAGGCCTACAGTTTAACAGTGATGATTTCTTAATTACTAGATAATGAAAAAATCTGGAAAAATTCAAGGAATCATATTTTTTAATTCCCTACAAATGGCTAATATTTAACTCGTGAAAGTGAAATGAAGTTTATAAAAATATGCGAAAAACAACGCGTAGCTTTTTTACAAGTGAAAATTTTAAAGTATTCGAAAAAAAGTTGAGTAGATTTTCGTATAAACTTATAGAGCGATAATTCATTCGATTTCATTATAGAATGAAGCTAATTTATTGACAATTAAAATCGTGTTTTCGTTTTCTTAAATAACTTACTCAATTTTTTTTATAAAAACAATTTTTGGAAAAGTGCAATTGTCGAACAATTTAACAAGTTGATTTTTATTATCAATGCGATTAATAGTTTGAGAAATTTTATCAAAAAATATATAATTTTATTATTTTAGTGATAAAAAACTCGAATAATTGTATGCGACGATTAATAATATGAATAAAACATGTATACTATGATTATAAGTTAATGAATCGAAAATTTTCGTTTTATTTTATGTCTGTGCTTCTTTGTAATCTCAAGATGTGACAGAATAAATTGAAAGACGTTAAAATATTTTTTTAACGTTAATTTCAGCGATTTTCCCGGTGTTAATCAGTAGGGCGGCATTGATGTTAAACTGTAGGCCAACCGGTTCAACAGTTTAACAATTGTTACCTCATTATATAATAATTTATTTATTTATCAATTTTTATTAATCAAAAGATTTTATTCATCTATATTTTACAGCTGAATCGTCAATTTTGACAATGGCTTTTTTTATATTTGATTTATTTTTCATAGCTTTACAGCCCTCTAAACAAAAATTGTTAAATTGTTGGGCGGTCTCCCCTACCAAGTCTTGATTGCAGGACCTGCGTTATTGCAAAAAGAAAATATGTTTGCTGGCAAATAATTGATGTCGACTTGACTTCTAAAGTCTCTCGATCTGAGCTTGCAATAAATCGTTTGAAAAGGTCATGCGAGCATCGGCACATAAAATTTGCTTCCCTTTCAGCCATCCATTAGCCTTCGCAAATTTGTAATCTCATCCCCAATGAAATGATAGCGCATTTCTCTCTCGTACCAGTATCCCTATTGAATCAGCGCATTGAAATCACCGGCGGTAGGACAATTAAAAATCACGCGCGGAGAAATTTAAAACGCGCGATTCCGCGTTCGCACATTAAAAGTATTCCCGCGAGTTGAATCGAATTGAATCGGTCGGACATTATACGAGAGCGATGGTCAATAACGAACGTCCACTCGGTGAGATTTATTCTTGGTATGTGAAACCCGATGGGAAGCTTCGTCGTATTGATGTTCCTACGGAATTTCGATTCCGATTGCAAAAAACTGTTGTTCTGATCGCTCGAGCATGACGTGCACAATAGATTCCGCGGTAGGAATTTCTTTAACGGCAGATCTTCTGAATCGTCTTTCTGATGCACTCGTAATTCTGGACCATTAACGATTCATTAACAAATTTTAATTCATTAGAAAAACTATTTATGACTATACAGATAAAGTAAAATATAATAAAATACCAATCAACGATGTACGTAAAATATCATATTGCTCTCATACATTTAAATTTTTTTTAAACTAGTAAAAAGCGCCTCTCCTGTCAAAAATAAACCGCTGACGTGTGAACGAGTCAAAAGCCTAACCCGTGGCCAACTTCCTCCTTCAATTAACTTAAATTAATTCAATTAAATGACCCCCAGAAATCGGCCAAAAAGGTTCAAACCCACGGCCAAGTGTTCAATGCTATCCTCAACTTTTTAACTGTGAACTAGGATATGGCTGGTTAATAGCTGATTTACCTGGCTCATATTTTTATTTTCCGACCTGTCGAACGTCAAACAAACTGACCGGTCAAAAAATGAACCTTTGACGCATGAACTTGGTCAAGTGTTACATTTGCGGACAACTTTAGCCTGTCATCAACTTTTTATATAGGGAAGAGGAAAGAATATAGGGAAGATATAGGGATTTTTAAATATGGATATTGTAGATTGTGAATATCTTCTCACCGAAACCATGGTTCTGAAAAATCATGAAATTAAAAAAAATATTAGAAAATGCATTCGTGCACGGAGAGAAAGAAATATACATATTTACTATACTGCAAAATTTAATATGAAAATTTGAAATTTTATCACATGTATAATGAATTTTACTATTTTTTATAGTAAAAAATTCCATTGGATGTCAAGTCTGGTATAGGTTTGCGATTTTTCGTAGTAAATTTGTATATTTCTTTCTCTCCGTGTGTCGAATGTTTTAGACAAAAAAGCGTGATTATATCTATATAAGAATTGAAAAAACATCTCAACCTTGGACAATGTTGTTTCATAAATGATGGTTTGCATCCATTGATCCACCCACAACCGCAGTAGACCGTCACATTTCTACGAAGAGCCATTTTATAATAAATGAAAACTCTTATTCTACTTGGTTTTTTGCTCGAAGCTCAGAATCGCATATTCATCACATTACAATTTTTGACGATCATCAACGCAGTTGTGTCATACCTTACATAAAAATGCTCATCTGCGCAATCCGAATTTTCAGGTAGACTTCAATATAACTGGATCCACTTATGAGTGCTTCAATCCCTTGACCGAGTTTGACATGTTGTTTTAAGCTGTCCTGTTTGTCTAATATGAAATTCATTTTATATTTTTTAATTTTTTTCTTAGCTCAGCAGAACTATGACAATGCGGAAAGCAATTTCATGGAAAAAAAGATACAGATAAAAATTTGAAGGAGAACCAAAGTAGTTATCAGAATTAATGCGAAAGGTAAAAGATTTATTATCGAACTCGATTGTTAATTGATTTGAACTTCCTTGAAAAAAAAGACATATCCTGAGAAATCGATTGATACATCTAAGCAGTAATTAATTCTCCACATTTCTTTGAAAAATTAATTTAATCATATCAGAAAACGTTTGACATGGTCCATATACAGACGATTGTATAACCATGTTAGTACAAGTTATTAAATGATTAACTTTCAAACAAATGTCACTCGAACAAAGCTTTCATAAAAAATACAATACCATATTGGTAACTAAGTCGGGATCGTTTGTTGACACAAAGTTTAATTACACTTGACATCTGTATTTATCGGTCTGCACACAAATGGATAAAGCATCAGTCACGCTTTTTAAGTACAGCAATTCAATCCGTTTTTATGATTAATTTTTATTTCATGCGACAATAATAATTTTTTGTTCGCCTTTCATTCAGCACGTGCATTTTCTCGATTTGACAGCAATTGCAAAATCCCATTAACCTCCACTCACTCTCGCTATAAGGGGAACAATCGTGTTGATGACGAGTACGCCAAATCTCAAGAGGCCATTTCAAGAAAGAAAACAACTATCGAAAGAAAAAAACAAAAAAGAAGGAAATAAAGAAATGGTGATGTGATTACATTATACTGATGTAACGAAATACAATTTTTGGCTGCCAAAAATTCACATTTTCTTTCATTTTATGAAGGTCTCAAGAGTCTACGGAATCGTGGGATATGTGTGGGCCAATACCTTTCAGGTCGACATGCAAATAATTCTTGTAAACGCTCACACTCTAGTATAAATAATGATTTTTCTCATTTTGTTCGTTTATATGTCGTCAGTTTACAAGTTTTATTATATTTCTCAAGTTTAAGGTTTGTGCATACGATTTTGCTATAAATTTAACCTAAGTATTGAATATCAATAGGATCAGAAAACTTGATATTCATATTTTTCTCCGATTTTTTGCTAAGTACCATCGTAATCATGAGAGATGATACTATGTTGATTCATTCCAAATGCTGAAATTGATATATTAGCTGATATCGTCGTGAAAACGATTTCTATATAATCCTGAATTGCTAACCAAAAAAGAATCACAAAAACATAAACACCGAAATCTTGGAATGCATTTGTAACCATTTTTTTATGTTTGATATATTTCTGCCACTTTTTCATGGGTTTCTATTTCTGCTTAGCCATATTTTTGATATCAACTTTCTTCTATAAATCTAGTCGCTGATTCTTCGCATCTCTTGGCTTCTTTTTTTTATTTGCGTCCAAAAACCATATAGTTAATGTTTTTTCTTCAAGAATAAAAAGACAAACTAAAAAGAATATTCTGTTTGCGTTATGAAACACTGAACATTAAATTTAGAAATTGTAAAAAAACCTTTTAAAACCATCATGATAACAGTTAAAATATTTTTAAGTGTCTCTTATCATTTTCAAAACCACGATTCATTATCAGTTTATTTTTCATTCGAGTTTGGAAGTAAAATGACAAGGTGTTTGCTGAAATGCATGTTAAATTTATCGAAAATGGTTTTTCAAGCAGTAACAACAGTTAGAATATTTTTATAGGACAGACATCGACTCAGCAATCAAAAGACAAATGATCCAATGCTGCGTTGTTTTTTATTGTAAAAAATAAATAAAAAATAGTTACACAAATTTATATCTGATCTAGTAATGATCTTACAGAATTTACAAATTGACATAATACAGGTATATAATAATATGCACTATGCATTTTGTGTGAACTTGGGCAAAAAATGTATTGTAACATTTGTAATACAGAATATTGTATTGAATAATTGTAAAAGTAGTGTAAAATGATGATTGAGATGATAAGATGAATGAAATGGTAAAAATTTGGAATTATTTGGAAAAATGTTATTTTAATGATGTTGGTATGAAGAGAAAGATATGATAGAAGAAAATTTAAGAAAGACGGGTGAACAAGGGTGAAGATTGGTGGGGGACCTTGACCGAGTGACGTTGATCGGGGGCGCAGGGGCGGCGAGAATGGTGTGCGGTCGATATACCTGTTGGGCCCTAAGCTCGCGAGTAAGTGCGGTGGGATGGGATAAGCGCAATGCGCTCGGTCGGTTGCTCGTGCGCGCAGCAGCGGTGGAAGGAGCGAGTAGAGTGGCCTACGCAGTTGGGTCCGCGCTCGTGTGGGGCCAGCTTTTATTAGTCGTCCGGCGCTCGGCGAGGAACGTGCGTGTGCAGCCGAGCAGTAGCGTTATCCCGTTGGTGTTATCCGAGAGAAATTCGCGAGCGAGCCGTCAATTAGACGCGAATTGACGATCCATCCGTCACTCCAATCAGGAAGCGACCGGTTTCATTACCTTTGATCCCGGTCAGCATGGCGCTTCTTCCGAGCTCACAGTGACAATCGTGATAAAAGTGACAGTCCCACGTGAGAGTGTTCCCCTGGTGCACATATCAACTACCTGTTTCCTGTGCTTTGCTCTCTTTTTTCTTCTTTTTTCATCACCGCATCCCACTTGTTTCTTCGGATCTCTTGTCTTCGCTCCTCTGCGAATGCGCAGAACGGAGACCACTGAGCAACAATCGTTATGTGCTGATCACACTGACAAGGTAATTACCCGTGAATTTTGGCCTCACGAGTTTAATATCAGGGATACGTACACGTTTCATCAAAGTGCTAACATGTGTCAAGTTTTCGTGACGTTTGTGTTTCATAAGCTACCAGTCGTTTCCGATTCGCATTCCGTCACCGTGCCGCGTTACCCTTCCAAATTTTCAATCAAACGTTCTATTGGAAAAGAAGATGGGTTCGTGGTGGTTCAAGTGAATTTCAGCTCTCCAAAAAAGTTTTGACAGTGCTGGTGAATGAGATCAGTTAGTGTTGCTCGTTGTGGATATTCAAACTGCGACCAAATTTGACTAATCAAAAAATAGTAATATCATGCAAAAACTCGTCTCTTCGAGTCCAATTTTTAGTTCTGAAACAAAACTCAATTTTGATTATTGAAAAACTGGTTTTCAACATTGTTTTCGAGATGTATCAAGATGAAGTTGTTTTGAATGAATTCTGTCTTATGTTAATTAAATTTCAAATTGAAAAAAAAAACAATGAAACATTTTTATTGCAACGAATTGTGTTTAAAACCCGCGACCGCAAAAAGTTGCGCAAAAAAGTCGCATTTAAAATTCTAAAGAAGGCGTGTTTGTAAGAGACGCGAATAAAAAGTCAAGCAATGACACGTTTTATGTAACCAACAAATTTATATAATGAATTCAGAAAATTAATATTTCTCGCACATAAATATTAACGTTATTTATAAAACTTTTAAACGATTACAATTTTATCATTCTCAATTGAAAATCAATAAAAATATTCGTTTTTGTAGCAAAATATGATGATAAAAATAGGATAATTTGTTTGGAGAAACAAACATTGATGAGATAAAATTATAAGAATTGAAAAAGAATGAAAGCCAAGTACATAACATATTTGTAAGTCCGAAATATTTTTCAATCAAAATTATAACTTTCATACGGTTGAATTACAGTTCAATTGTTAGACGGCATATTTAGATCGTAATCGGGAATTCAGCTCGAAACCAAAGTTGTTCGTAGATTTTCTTGTTATTTAATAGATATACCTCAATCGTCTAATAAAGTAAATTATAAAATCGTGATGCTGAATTGAAGCAGTTGAATTTCAACTTTTGACCTCTGGCAATTTGATTACAGTTTATAAGGCACACATTCACTGAAAAAGCGAAATTTCATCTCACTTTCATTTATGACGTACATGAAAATATATAAAGTTCAAACTCTAAGATACGATCAGAAGTGACTTGAAATAGTGTTTAACAAATGTTCCTCAGGTCACAAATAAAAACATTTGACTCGGAAACAAACAAGGTTTCATTTTATTTCGTACAATTTATGACTTTGCAATTTAATTTGCTTTCATTCAGTTTTTTCAACGAATTCATTCAAACAATTGTCATTACACCAAATTTTATACGTGTTCAATCGATTAGAAAAATTTTTTTTCTTAATCACAGAACAATGACATAAATAATGATAAAACAGCAAAAATAAATTGTTTCTATAATCAAAAAATATTTTCAAGTGATATTTACTACAACATTTTTAAAGTTTTATACGACAGTATGTTTTAAAATGAAATATCATTTTTTTAGTAAACGTACGTTTTTGTATGCAATCATTCGTATTGTCGAACAAAAATTCATTTGTCATCAACTCATTTATGAAATTGAAGAACGCAAAGTGACGTTAACATTATTGACATATATAATTTTCTTAACGAAGTTGTTTTTTTTTTTTTTCATTTCTTTGAATCACATTCATCACAATTTTGAAAAATGCAAAGTCGTAAGATATTACTCAACAAAAACATGTTAACAAATGATGAATATTGCTCAATTCTCGACTTTGGGAATAATTTTTAAATTCTCGATAAAAACATTCTCAGTTCTTTCGCAAAATTACGAGTCAATTTTTCAAAATCATTTGGAAGTGTAAAAAATGGAGTCATTAATTTTCATTCGTAAACAAACTAAAATAGAAATAGTGCATTAGAAGTGATGAATGTTGTGAAAAAATAACGGTGTCTTTGCGCACAAAAAGCCATCAACTTGTCGGACAAGAGACGCGAACTTTTCTTAAAGGAATGTAGACCGGACAGTAGTTCCCATCTGTTTTTATTATAACGCTGACCTAGATCAGCTAGCGTAATTGTGCTCATAATAATTACCCGAGTTCCAAAAATATTCAATTCCTCATGTAATTCCATTCAAACTCTTACATAAACGTTACACATTAGAAAATAAAAGTAAACACATTCATTTTTTAATCATAATATGAAACAAGTCGCATCAACTAGATATTCGCAGTTTAAAATGCTCGAATCAATAAAAAAAAATTAACAAGTTTGTATGTTTTGTATTTGCTATTTGGAACCGAAAAACCAATAAATTCAAGAAGAGGTATTGAAAATGAATACTAAGGTCAAAAGAGCTTTGCACCGAGAAATGATTGGTTCGACCAAAACGAATTATATAAGTCCTTCCGATGAGAACCGCGAATATCTCAAAAATGAGAACCTTTCTAAAAGTGAAACCGGTGTGAAGAGTTGAGCCGATTTGTCAAACACAAAATAGAATGTCTTTGACGAATCTGATCTGTTACAGTTAATATATTCACAATGATTTCATCCACACCGACTGATTTCGTTATGATAAGAAACTGTTTGTTATTTTTTTATCATCCATCTGTCATATTCGAGTGTTATTTTTGAAAGACTTATGAAAAATAGATAAATATTTTTTGCATTAAATGTTTCATCAACTCTTTGTCTTGACAAGTGTCGTAAATTCATTGACTTATCTCAGCTAAATAAAACATCAAAATTTATTCAAATGATAGGACACAACTACATTAATCTACGTTCAATGATACAAAAAAATTCATGATTAATAACTGCAACCTAATCGTTATTATTTATTATTTTCGTTTTGTTTGTTTGTTTACTTTTTTTTTCGCCAAACTGAAATGAAGAGAAAATTTAATTTATTCATGACTATTTGATTAAATTTTTATGTAAAGAATTTGATTTCATTGTAATTACGAAGACTCGAACGATGTAATGAGTGCACATTAACGATTATGAAAAATGTAGTACACAATGAATCCACATAAACCTTGGTGAATTTAATTAGAAAATGAACGATACTTTTTTTTTACTTCTGAACTCTGATGAAGTCAAAAACTGATCATTAAATTATTCGAACAAAGTATAACACGAAACCAATCATTCGGTCATTAATCAAATTACATGGTAGAGCAACATGACTATGTGTACATGTGAACGTAATTAACACGAGGGTCAGATCGCTATAATAATCGACAGAAGCGATGATACGACACTCGTTCATTGAGAGACTGTGAAATTTACCTGAAAGTATATTCTTTACTAGTGAAATATCGCGATTATATGTCGTTGGTTAAAAGCAAAAAATCAATTTAATGTAAATCGTGTTGTGCCTGTTAGCACGTTGTCTTCATCGAACATTATTGAAAATCGACAGACTTAATAGAGGTAATTTTCATTTTCATTTGCAAGGCAAATATTAATCTCTCAAAGTTATCGCTACAATATCAAGTTTATAAGAATAGTTGATGCAATTTGACGAAATTTCGTATCATAACGAATGACAATTTTTATAAAACTCATCATCATGGTGTCTAATCAAATTTGATTTACAAAAAGGTTAAAAAGAATGTTAATTCGGGTGAACTCGAGTTTCATGATCATGTTCAACATGGTGTTATTAGCTATGCAACACCAACCTATATCTTTACTTGGCAGCTACATGGCCTGTTAACAAAAACCTATGAAATTAGAATCCATAAATGAGCTACTTTTGGAGGCATAATAACCCTCGTGTCGAGTCACTTTCGATTTCACAAAGGATACAGGGTTATCCGTTATGTCTATCTGCCGACAAATCTCTTGTCCCCCGCGTTTCACCAAAGTTCGCCGTCGACGAACCCAGAAGACAGGTAACCCGATCAGAATCGACCACGACTTACTTTTGCCGTAAACGATGTGCTCGAATGCACTTTGCGATACCAAGAATCGTACTGACACATGTTTCTGAACAAATTCGACCTGGATGGTCCCAATCATCGCTTTTGTCACAGTTCGTTAAGTCGGTTCAAAATGACTTTTCAAAGAAAACACACATGTTTGCTCATTTTTTTAAGGTTCTTTTTTTTTCTCTTCACAAAACGGTTCCAATCAATTTAATGATGAGTGGATCAGACGAAATTGATTTTCATTTCACTGAAAAATATATATGACCAACATTAAAAAATTCGCAATTAAATGTTAATCTCAATTAAACAATTTTTGAGCACCATTCTGGGAGTCTAAATGTGCAGAGAGTTGGAACAAACAATGATAGCATAATTTTTTATTTTTCGTTACGAGAAAACTTTTTTTGAACCTGGCTCTTAATAAAGAGCTTGAATTACAATCTCCCGAGCTCTCGAAGATGGCCTTGTGAGATGACGTTGAGAGTGACCCCTATTGTCTTCAAGGGCGAACTGCTTCTCTGCAGGGAAAAGCGCAAAGTGCAACTTCATTTTCGCATTTGCAACGATTCAATTAAGTCATCGAGCGATTAGATGATGCGGCCTTAAAAAACGTTTCAGCCGTGTAATCAAACTACAAAAACTTGTGCCATTGAAATTATTCCAATGTCATAAAATTTATACTTAATAAAGACATTAAACATCCTTATTTTGACTTAAAAAAAGGAATAAACATTTGTTTAGTGGTGTGTCTACCGCATGTAATAATAAAATAACATGAGATTGGGTAAATCATAGTTGTTATTTTTTCGTAAAAGAGAGATGAATATTGATTTGATGGGAACAAAATCATCTAATGACTGACAAGATGAAAAGAAGCGAGACCACCCCGATTCCGGGAGAGGATCAAAGACCCATTCGTCATCACGATAAAGCTTTCACGCAAAATCGTCATGTTCGTTTTGTGTGAGATAGCGGATCCCATGTGAAGTAGCCTCTCGTTGAATCAACGTCTTATCCTCGTTGCATTCACCGGTAGTTCGCTATCGTCAGTCATTATCATTTTAGCAGAATCGGCGATGGATCGCGCTCGAGTATCATCAAGACTTTGAGCGTCATCACAGTCGTAGTCATTATCATTAACATCATCATCATAATCATCGTACGTAAAACACAACGTGCGTCTAAACATAAACTTGAAAGTCTGCTCTGGCGTGCACGTACTCGACTTATATAGGGTGTACAATTACTTTGCAGATGAATCAGCCGAGATAATGTGCAATGTCTTTGAACGATTCGTACGGTTGTGCACGGTGTGTTTAACGTTGCTGAACGCGAGCGAGTATTAAGACGAGAAGTTGCGTTTTCAGATTTTATGACGCTTTTAAAAAACGAGTTTATTTTATCTGGCCTGATATGATCCGATGATAGTGTTTCGTGACGTTTCCGCAGATACCGTGTTATTACAAAAATTTCATGCTCGAGTTTTAATTGACTGCATGCTGCGATCGAATTGACTGTTGCTTTCATATTTGACTTGATGGTCAAGGACACTTGTTAGTTTCACAAATTTCATTTTAGAGGTATATATATTTCTTTTAAACTGCACTTGGACTTTGCGTTTTAGGATAAAATGATTCGGCCTTAACGATTGAAAACAAACAAAAAATCGTTTCAAAAGTTTTGGGTATTGCACAAATATATGTTGTACTCAAATACTATATCATTGCTTTAGAGTGCTTGTTCAAAAAATTGATCATTATCAGGAAAAAAGTTGAAAAAAAGCAAGGTTGTTGGTATTTGTATGCAATTATATTCCTACCAGATTGAATCAAAACTAATGAACACTTTCAAATATTAATTGAGATTTAGTCGATGTTGTTCTCATTAATTAAATTTTATATTTTGTGGCTTCGAATTTAATTGTATTTACTGGCATTAGGTTTGGCCTGTGTATGTGTTTGTAGAATTACAACCGAGCGTGACTGATCGGAATATGGCCCGATTAAATCCAATTAAACACGTGTACATAATCAGATTAACTGGTTGTTAAATATGAAACAAATGGTGAAATTGTGTTGATTTAGATGGAGCCTATCAAAATTGAATGTTTCAATAGGTGCTTATTATAGTCAAATAAGATTCAATGACTTGGACTATTCAAGTTAATCACGGAGATTAAATTCAATGAATGATCGCAATGTTTGTTTTGCAATTCAATTTTTCGTTTGCGTTAAAGAAACGCATCATTTGCACCTCATTGTGAAAGAGAGAAATGTTGAAATGAAACGACTGTGTGAAACCAACTTTGATGAAATGAACACTCGCGAACCCATCCACTTTTCAAACTCGATGAGTGCAAAAGAAAATTAAGATCCAAAGTTTGATTGGCTTGCAGGAAAAATAAGTCGGAGGCTGAAAGACGCAAAGACAGCGAGGTCGCCTAAGCGACCGGAGGGTAAGAAAAGTCAGGGCTCAATAAAAGTCTTGGTTAGGGCTTGCTCCCTCCAAGCGGGGGGAGTAAAAGAACTGCGACGTGGGCCTTTTGTAACGGCGGGATAGTGGAACGCTTGCGATAAGATGCCCGAGGTGCAGCGNTCGGACTCCGTGAGGTCCGCCCCCGTGGAAAACGGCCGCAGTTGCTCTGCTCCCAGCGACCGCAGCGTCTCCTTCAATCGAGACGTCCACGTCAAACGAATCGGTGAGTCCAGGCCATCACACCGCAATACCTTGTGTGACAACGCTGCTTGACTAATGAACGAGCGGACCTCTGTCTACGTCCTCGCCTCTCTTCTCTCTCATTCATCGCTCTCCACCTGCATTCATTTGTACTTCCCAGCCAACAGCTTTCACCTTCAGAATTTGTCCTGTTGACAATTTTCTCCACTCACAAGTCAATTACCAACACATATTATAATTCCAAAACATGTCATTTGCATCAAAATGTTTAGACGTGCCATCATGACCCTTAATAGTTTTGACTCTTTCACTCTTATGCTTTCTTGTCTCTTCAAACAAACTTTTATTCGTTTCTTCAATTGAATTCTTCATCTATTGTTTCCTTTATTATAATATTTTATTTACATTATCTATTGTTTCATTAATTAATTATAATGTTTAAGTTCATCTAAATGAAATGGTTCACTTTTAAAATGTTTAAAAATTAGAAAGAAAAATTTTTTTTTTTAATTTTTTAATAACCTTACCCAACATCCTTATCAGCGAGTTCGCGAGTCAAGCGGCGTCACAATACCAGCTCCACGCGTTCTGTGTACCCAACTTATTTCTAACTTGTCCAAACGAGTTCAATATAACACAAAAAATCTGCCGCTACTAACGGCACGTGAAAGTATTCATTCATCAACAAGTGATGATAAATGACAAGTGTGATATCTGCTCGATTGATTTGCGTTCGAGTTTGCTTTTTACTAATATAAATAATTTTTTCAAAAGAAACAACTTAATATCATTAACTCGTCTTTGAGTGCGAGTTGCTAAATATTACTCAATCGAACTAATATGTCTAACTGCAACCAAACCAAATCTTAAATTAACTGATAAAAAAACTATAAACAAGATTTCATTCATTCATTGATCATTTACTTATTTTCGCAAAATTCAACATCAAGTTGATAATTGATGTTCAATACAAATAAATCAAAATTAAATCTAAGATAAAAATTTGAATGACAACATGACATTGATTTTAAAAGATTTATAATATATGATAAATCATAACAATAAGAGTCGCAAATTTCACGAGCGGAGACATTATTTGGACAAATGTTCATTTCATTTAAATGTTATTAATTTTTTGATCACATGGGGCTCGAAATGGTAAGAGGTGTCAAGGTGGACAGGACTCGCCAATTTTCTAGTTATTTTGTATTTATATTTCACATTTTCATTTAATTATCTCTGTGTGACATTTTTATGATTATCATTTTTGTATTTATTCATATTGTTGCATCGTTTATCAAATAGTTAATGACGTAACTGCATGATAAACGAATGATTCGAAAATGCCATTGAATAGGTAGATCAATCACGCTCAATAGCTATATTACGAAAACGAACGGAAATGATTGGAAATGCGACATTAGTATTTCACTGAGTTTTTCTAACTGGTTTGAAAAAAAAAAATGTTGGTCTGGTGATACTAATGGGGATTATTTTTTTCCCTTGATTCAGTATCGGTGGCGTAAAATTAACGACCGTTGAACAGGAGTAAGCATCGCGTGAGGAGCGATTTCATTATTTTATAGTGACATCCGTCAGGTTTATGGGCGTAGAGCCGCAGTTAAGCGTGTTGTCGTGGTCGTCTAATCGAGAGCCACCGTGCACACACGTTTCGCTAGACTGGCGAGAGCTGAAGCGTCGTAAGCTACGACACGTGCGTAATCGGATGTCGAATTATTATTCTAGTCAGAGCGAGCAGGAAGCTGTCTGACACACTCTATTTCTAATAAAATCGTGTCGAAAGTAAAAACGTCTGCGCGTGCAATTGATTACGTCGCTGATCGTGAAGCTTGCGCACAACTCATGCTTATTATTTTGCGCCGATCTTATTTCGATCGATTTATTGAGATATTCGCGCTGAAGTTTATGATGGGGATGGACGGGCCCTCAAAAGAATCTTAATCATGCGTATGCTTATGCTCTCGTGAGAACGCTTCTGAGACAAGCAGTTTGAGTGCCTTTTTATGGTAAAGAATGGAATGTAAACATTTATTGCTCGATGATTTGTTTTAGGCTTAACGAAGGTAAAAAAAATTTTTCTACAATACTCATTTTATCACTTGTAAAATTGAATAAAACCAATTTTTCTTTTTTTTTTCTTATCCTTCGGTTTCCTTTTTTATTCAATCGAAAAATTGTTTGAATATTTTCATGCATAACATTTCATTGTGCACGCAGGATCGCGGAGTTTCGCGAAATCCTTCGCCTTGCGTCCACAATGGCATTGCTTTTTCAGACAAATCATTAACAATTTATGAAGATCTTTGAAATTCCACGGAAAACTTTAATTGCGAAACGTCTTCTCCGACTGCGCGTTGCAGGAAGACGCAGCGGCGTTTTTTTTTTCTTCCAGCATGGCTTCTTGCGTGCCTTAATGCACGACCTCTTTTTCTGAAACAACAAATTGCCGTTGTGTAACGACAGGAAATTATGTTCTCATTACAAGCGTTGTGTCAACAACTGTCTTCCAATATTTTTGTTCGCATCAGCGGTGTCGTTTTCGAAAATCAAATTTAAATTAACGACGACTAATTTTTATTGCACAACCTTTCTGCGCTCGGCTCATCTAAAATATAACCTTGCCGATGTACTTCATTTTTTGCTATGCAAATGAAACCATTTCTCGCTTACGCCATCGTCATTTTCTAATTCAAAGAACAACGCTAATCCCGCATTTATAGTCCCTTGACTTATGTGTGAAACGTTGTCAACCAGCCTAAATAAGCGACGCTCTCGCTTATCCGCTTATAGTAGTTCTCAGAGATTCCATAAAAGATCCATCGCATCTCCCTCGTCAACGCAATTCAATATAGATTTTTATAAATTGAACACAAGGATTATCCTTGTTCTTGAAACATTGAATTATTTAAATTCCTGCACGGTGAATAAAGAAGGAAATCCGTCGCGATCAGCTAACAAATGAACGTTCGTTTGAAAGTGAATTATATATGCCGAGATCAAAAAAAGGTGCGAAAAAAAGTCGCGCTCATTATTAAGGATTGCACGAGAGCGAAAGCGATTACGCAAAAAAAGGGGCAGATTTTCGTTTCTTTAATGAAATCGTTTCACGAGAAAATTATCCTTGTTTGATGGGATTAAATTTGACAGGCAATATTTATAGGTCATTTTTTATGATTATATATACACGAAGTTTGTGAAAATCGAAAGTGACGATGCATACACGATAAAAAACATTTTTATATAAATTAATGAAGATGTATTAAATGGCTGATTATAAAGAAATATGCAATTTTTATAGTTTTCTCGAGAAAATCTTGCTATAAGATATAAAAATTTTGTGTGCAAAATATATGACGAGTAAAACATATTCTGCTGGATACATATATTATCAGCTTATAGCGTATGTCATATAATGAATAAATAAATAAATAAAAATTATTTCATCGTAGATAATGTCTCGTTTTGCAAAATGTATAAGTACCATCATTCACGGAGAAAATGTTTGAATAAAGCTGATAAATTACTCGCCAGGTATCATTCCCGCACGGACGAAAATATATTTCCAAAATATAAACGAAATATATTTTTCGTGTAGAAAATATATTCCGGCAATAAGTATACTATTTATTTTATATTTTTTTTATAAATTCCATTATATAAATTTGTAAAATATAAAATAGAATATATTTTGTATATAAAAAATTTATAAAAAGCGGCAATAAGTATACTGAAATAGAATATATTTTGGCGGATATATTTTCATCCGTGAGGGTTTTCACACGACGTAAAGAAGTTTCTATAAAAATTATCGAATTTTTAAAAATTATCTTCATTTTAACCATGTTACACTTTTTTCATTTTCTGATAAAAATTAGGTCATAATTCAAATTTAAAAAAAATCACCTCGCACGGATGAAATAAAATAAAAATCAAAGAAATTGGAGTTTCCCATGTACATTCTAAAATGAAGATGTATTTATCATTCTTATTACTAAATATGACATTGTTGTTTTAAGAAAATTGTCACATTGCATTGCAATAAATAACTCTTCAATTTTCATCACGATATAATATACACAAATGTTTTTGTAAGAGTTGTAAATTTGTATGTTTGTATATGCTACAGAGTGAATTTGCCATAATTTTGTTTGTAATTGAAACAAACATGTTATCAACAGGTAACATCCATATCATCAGTGAAAAGAAAGAGGTTAAAAACTCGTTGGCGGCAATTAATTTTAATAAAACTTGGTTGATGTTATAGCGTAAAATATCAAAGAGATCTCTAGAGTGACTTTCTTTTTGAAAACTCGATCAGTGGTGCACACACGTACATGGTTGAATGTAATAATCGCTCTGTAATGAGTGAGGAAAGGAAGAAAAATTTTAGTCGGCGTACGAACGCCAGTGGGAGAAGAAAAAATTAAGATATTCATTTCCTACGGTGGAATCGATTAGACTCACCCTCCGTTCGGCAACCTTGAGGCGTGTACTGAGGAGGCGCTATGTCCTCGACGTTCTGCGCCATGAATGAGGGATGTTGAGAATGCGCCGGACCGCGCAACACGACAAGCAGGGAAAGTTATGAGCGAGGCATCCAACATTATCTAGGAGGGATCTAGTTGCGCGGATCTAAGCCGAAGCCGTGAAGCTGGTTCCCAGGCTCGCCACTTACGACGCTGGTTTATTACTCCGTGATCGTACGCAAAAGTTATCGTGTCCGCGAGAATCAAAGAACAATCTAAAGAAGAAAAGAAAGAAAAATTGCGCAGAGAACGGAAGGCGACTTGCCAACTTTGTCACTCTAACTAGTTTCTCTCTTTTATACTTTCGCAAAAGGGACATTCGTTTGTCCCGAGATTTTTTTTAGCATTCTCCAAATTATGACGATTCAATTAATTTGATATGGTTCCAAGAATTTCCAACCGTTTTTCTTCTTTTAACATTTTTATTTCAATCTTAGCAACAAGAATTTCGTCGGTTCATTCTGTTTGTATATTTTTATATGGAAATGATTTAGATGATTTATGAAACGTTGAAGTGTGCGATAAAAAAATGATTTTTTTTGTTTCATTTTACTTTTATTATGACTGAACGGTGATATCTACATTTTACAAATTGACAAGTAAACGTACTATAAAAACTACGTAGTTTGCGATAATGTGAATATAAAAACATTTTAGATTAAATCCTATTACATACTGTGCAATAAAATTGTAGATTATCACCTTGATGGTATTTTATATACGCAGTGACTAAAGTAAAATGTTGTTTATTATTAAACACAAGTTGGACTTTGAATTCTTAATTTTAAATTATTTTTACAATTAATACCCAGAAAAATGAAGTCTAAGTATATATCTTCGAATGTTCTCGTTCAAATCAATCATATTGAATCGTAATTAATAAGCGTAATGAAATAAATCATCATAAATCCGCATGTAACCCCTTTTTCGAAACTGAGTTTCGCAATTATTTGCTTGAAAACTGTACATTTTACGATGTACAAATAATTTTCCGGTCAAAAAAGTATACTTTCTAATGCAAAAACTCGCTAAAACTTCCTTACTATATCCCCATAGTACGTCGGTTTCTTAAATCATACAGAACTGATGTTGCTGACGTGCGCGAGCTCCGCAACTACAAGTGAAAAAATGCAACTTCATTATAGAACAATTTATTATGATACGAAAATTGCCCTTTAATGAATCACTTTAACAGTACACCGAAACGGTTATTGATCAGAATCTGTAAACATTTATGTGCTGCAAATAGGTTAGAAATTCTCAACATCGCGTAACTAACGACGGACAATTACTCCGAATAGCGCTGTACGTGATGCAGAATTTAGTACCTAGAATTATTGTCAAAAATGCAAATGAGAAAAGAAGTCTGTTTTGCACCCGATCGTACACTTAATTTCAATTAAATCGCATGTATGTATATATTTAATTAAGGCTCAATTTATAATTACGAACTTTCGATTAATTAAACACAGACCATAATGAACAATTCAAAATTGCTACTAACAAATTCAAATGACTTCTAAAATAAAAATACTTTTAGCTTGATAAAAGTAAGATCATTCGAAATTTTTAAATTGCAAAGAATGTCATAAGTAAATAAAAATTGATAAAAATTATGAATAATTTGAGTCATTCAAAGTATCAAGGCAAGTCGTGTTAAAAAATTGTAAAAAAAAAAAAAATAAACAAATTTTACTAAATGGTAAGCCGTTGATAAGTTCGGCAAAAATTTGATTGTCAGAAAAACATCCTTCTGAAAATTATTAAACTGGATAATACTTTTTAAGAAGTAATCTAATAATTTTTTAAGTGTACTATTGAAAGTGAATAACAATTTAAATACTTACGATATAGTTCAAAAATTGTTTTTTTAAATTGTTCATTACTCACTAATGTACTATCTACTGTTCAGTTTTTCATACATCTTATTACTTTTTATCGTTGGTTTCAATACATTCGTTGTTTGCTTGATTTATGTATAACCCTAAAACTACCCTAAAACCTAAAAAGTAAAGTTCCCACCTAACGATTCGCTTTCGGTTTAGTTCATGAAAGGACTTATAACTGTTTAAGAAAATTTGTTACAAGAGTTTGACTTTTACTCAAATAATATTACTATTATACTATATATCAAATAAACTATTATACCAATAAATCATGCAATGTAATAATATTACATAATTTTTACTAAGCTTTTGGTCAATTATTTATAGTTGTCAATAAATTAAAGTTAAAAATAGTAAATAAAGTTTTCAATAAATTCGATCATAATGATGCCTTTATTTAAGCACTGTCACATAGTTTATCGATATTACATGAAAAATTTTTTGCCGTGTATAAAGCAGTAAAAGGTTTAATATAATCTTTTTACAACTAAACATAATTTTCATTTTAGCAAGATATAGTTTTTGATACATTTAAACTGGACTTATAACACGACATCGAATGAGCTGAAAGACTTTTTCCAAGTAGTTGGTCGAGGGAGGTTCGAACGTGTCCGACTTATTCCCGAACACGAGCTGAAAGCGTTACCGCCGCACCAAATTGCCGCGGTTGAAAGGTTTAATTAATCATATATCATAGCGAATTGGTATACGAATTCGCGGAGCAACCGCGGCCGAGTTCCTGAACTGAGCCGTTGTTCTACGGTCAAACATAATTGTCTGAAAAGTCCATTGACCCCTCCAGAATAAAAGTTTGCACTTGAGATGCGTGCTTTAGAGCCTGTTCAAAACACACCGTAAAGTGCAACGAAACGTGCTAGGGTCAAAGGTCAAGTGAGTATATCCAACGCGAATACAAATTAGCGCTAGGTCATTCCGTAGTTCTAAGAATTAGCTACGATTTATTCAGGGTGAAAATTGGTACTTAATTGGGTCATTCTAATCGATATAATAAAGCACTATTTAATTGATTCAAATAAATTCTATTCATTTAGTCTTATTTAACATCTAAATCTTATTGGTCATCAGGAGCTTGACATTTCGAAATCCGTTTCATTGTTCCAGAATTATTACTTTTTTATTAGGTTAAAATTTACGGTAAGAAACGACTTTATGTTAATTAGACAACTCTTTCAATATTGTTATATCAACTATTGTGTAATTTTATCACATTATCATTATTGCAATTAGTTACACGACTAAAAAAACAAAGTTGCAAAAACTGTGCTGTAAATATAAAAATCTCCGATTTCTTCTATTAGAACAATTAAGTTGTTAAAATATTGCAAATAAGTGGATTAAAAAAAACAAGTCAGAACAAGGAACTGCAAAGACAAGCAAAAACGGCTGCAAAAAAGCAAGATCGATTCGACCGGGAACAATGTCCTAGAAAAACGAAATTCTTGAGATAGTCGAGTTAATTGCACGAGATAGTTTTCATAGTCTAAGTTTCCCATTGAGAAAATGCAAAATATTGGCTTGATCGTCACGCCAGTGGCCGAAAAGTGCTTTAAATGTTGAACGGATTCTAATTTAATTGATCGGTTGGAGCGTTTCCAATTTAATCACTTGGAATTTTTGTTAAACTCACGAATTGTACAGTTACAAGTGTGTACAATGTTACGCTTACAATTTAGACCAAGGTACGTAATTACCTACAGGATATAAGACGGGCCGTTGTATAATTAGCGGCGCGTTCATCGGCACGATTGGTACGTATAGTGGGTCAGAGGCACGACGCAACCTTCGACCCCCACGAGTACTTCCGGTACTCAGTCGTCCCTCGCGCGAACCTTCTCCCCTCCCACTAGTGTTAAATCTCTCGCCCTTTCTTCTCCATTTCGCACCTGCTCCCGCGCCGCCAGAACTACCTTGTAGCTCACAACTGCAGTCAGATCGCGAGAGCTGCTTCAATTGAACATAAATCGTTCATAAAAGCGGCTCGCGAGCCGCGATTTTAAAACTCGACTATCGCCTAAGCTATCTTCCCAAACAAAGATAAATGTTAAAAACAAAGACAGACAGAACGACATAGCGTTTATAAGAAACAGAAAAAGAAGGAGACAGAGAGACCAATAGAGAGAGCAAGCAAAGCTCGCTCGTGGTGGATGGCACCGCGCTCTCGATCGGTTAATTATAAAACGTGGGAACATAAAGTCAAACGCATGTAATCCCGATACCAAGTAGCGATAAAACATTTTTCGGTGTGCAGATCAGATTCCGCGGACCGGCAAAGCTCTTATTGTAAGCTTCGAGAGAAGATAATTGATGGAAAATTGCGTCCCTCAAGGTTATTGCGCGCGTAATTACCGTTATGCTGACGGCTCGATTTTGAACTGTAGCTCGCTTAGAGTGGGTCAATTTGTGTCTTTCCGTTAACAAGCATCGGACAATGATGAAATTTTTATTATCTTATTTCTCCAGTTAAAACTTTGGGATCTCTTTTCATTAAACCGTTTAACATCTATCAACATTATAGTACTACTAAAAATATACAAAACATTTTTTTTATTATTTATTTCAAAGTTAATTATTTTGGTTCAAGAAAGTGAAATTCGTTTTGTTTATGTTTATTACGATTCGAGATGATCAAATTGTATCAAATTGAATCAAAATAAATCAAATTGTTGGATGAATTATGAAATCCTGAAAGGCCATGAACAGGAACTGATCAAGCTTTATCGAAAGCCAAGTTCACTCACTTATGCAAAATAACACAAAATGCATTACATGTGAACTAATAGGGAATCATTTTTAACCGATGCGAATCGTCGATTCTTCGAACATCGCGAGCACCCAGGTTCGTTCACGGTTATAAAATCTAATGGTAAATTCCACAGAATGTTTACGTTCTTGTTTTTTTTTTCTTTTTTTTTTTTTTTTTTTTTTTT
>JAAMPD010001445.1:4931-24254 GCA_025266255.1 Trissolcus basalis | reverse complement strand
TCATTTTTATAATTTAATTTCAGCATAAAATCTATTCGTGTATGATAACTTTTGTTCATGAATCTGTTATTTCTGAAACAGCTCTCTGTTTCACGCCAGCCGGCGCTTTTGTGGCCGAAAATTTTTTCAAAAAAAAAAAAATTTTCAGCTCAGCCACAGACACGGCAAGATTTGCTAGAGTGTGGCACTTAGTGTGGCGTGTGGGACTTTGTAGGATTTTGCCGCGAGCCACACGCGTCCCACTCTGTTGCCCATTGCGTCAGCCACATTATTTTTTCTGCGCGGGTACCTGCGCGGTGACACTTGAGCAGTGACACCTGCGCAGTGATACTTGCGCAATAAAACTTGCGCAGTCGGACCTACGCAGTGACAATTGCACAGTCGGACCTGCGCAGTAAAACCATTAGAAGTTGAATTAAATCTTTTGATTCTTGTTTTTTTTGCGCTCCCCCCCCCCCCCGAGCCCTCCTGCTCTCCTGCTCTCCTGGACTACTTCAAGACTCTTAAACTTGATAAGCATTTGTTATAAAAAATAGTATGTTGCACTCGTGCAGACGTTGGTGAATGCGTGTCTCGTATGTTGGCAGCATACTCATCCCGCATTCACCAACTTTCTGCACTCGTATAACGATATACTATTTTAGCGAAACATAGTTTTACAAGTAGGTTAAACACAATACATGAGGTCAAATTATTAGAACATTCAAAGTGGTTGGCCGAGGGGGATTTGAGCCCTCGTCCTCCCGATCACAAGCTGAAAGCGTATAAACGCTACACCAACTGGCCTCGGTGCAATAAAGTATTCAAATTAAATAAACAATTGAAGTTGCTACATTTTATTCTGTGGAAAATCATTTTATTCAGATGAAATATGGGTCTGAAATTGGATCGCCAGTGATCGAAAATTCAAATTCTACAGTTAAACTAATTGTTGAAAATTATTACAAAAAGTAAGAATTGTATTATAAAAATTTTTGTTTTTATACAAAAAATAATTACATTTTTATTTTGCAAAAATTATTTGTTCAATTTCTTTTTGTGAACAAAAAAGGAAACTAAACTCATATAATACGCCTCGGAATAAAATTCATCAAAATTAGTCAAATCTCTTAAAGTGCTGAAATTTGTGCACACAATATTTTGGTAACACCCGTGTGACGTCACTTGGGGCGTTTCCGAAAAGGTGAAAGTAGATATCAATGCGTAACGCAATCAGTAGCTTTTTATCAACAGAACGCTTCGCACTCTTTCGCTTAACCTTTTTCCAATTTTCGTCATACTTGTTTGCAACAAGCAAGTATTCAAAATTCCAACTCCCTCGTGGACCTCAGCGTCCACATGTTTCAGCACTTTTTCATTATTATTTGTTGTGGCCTAAACTGGCCAAATCGCTTATTACGCCCGAAAAATTAGCACCGTGTTGTTTTTTTTTTTTTTTCTATTGATAAGTACATTCCACTTTGCAAAATTGATCAAATGTTTCTCTTAGTATTTTGAGCATAATTTCAGAACTATTTAAATCTTTTGCAAATTTCAACATTACAATTTTAATAAGCGAAACGCTCGGGAAATTTGATTCAGTGAAAAGAAATAAACAAACCATTATAAATTCAAATTTTGTGCAAATTTTCAACCGTAAAAAATAAAGAAAAATAGATTTTTCGCAATAATCAAAAATATAAAAATTTAAACTGCGAAATTTGATTGCACAATTTCTTGATCATGTTTTTTTCAATAAAATTTACGATTCGTTTCTCATCTCTTTTTTTCCTTGCCTTTCTTATATTCAAACAAAATTGTTACTTGAGTTGTTTTATTTTATTTGTGAAATTGCATATGATCCCCGTCACTATTTCTTAGTCACTTGTATTATATTTTGTGATATATTTTGTATTTCAATTTGCGCATCGCTCTTGTAATTGCGAATTCGCTTATATATATATATATACATATCTTCAATTTTGTAAACAATCAACTTGTTTTCCATTTGTTTTCTTTCAATAAAGGTTGAATTTGAGGTTTTACCTTAGATCAATATTCGTCTAATTAAAAAGTGATTCAATCTAAAGGTTTCTTCGCGTGAACAACGCGAAATTCGTTGTTACTTCCTTTGCACAAACCGTGTTCCACTTTATTTCATTACAATTTTTGTTATTTTTGAGTAATTTTGTCATCACTTTGGATTTGCTTTCTTTCTTTGTCTGCTAAGAATTATATCTTGACTAAAACCATTTTATAGATAAAATTAAATTTATTCATTACTATTGCATAAATGTGAATCCACCTAGCATTCAGAGCTTTTTCGCAAAAACAAAATACAGTCCACAAAACCGAAGCCTACAACGTTCAAACAAAGGTAGGAGAGGTCTATACTCATTTTTTGATTTTATATATTTAGCAAATAACCCCCAAATATCCAACACTAATACTCATACTAAAGCATTTATATGAATACATTTTATAATCAATACAGTTCACCGCAGGAAAAAGTATTTGATTGGATTAATTAATTTAATTGAATGAAAAATGAAAGAAATTCATTTTCACTGAAATATATTATTTTTTCTATAAAATATCATGGTTTTCAGTCGTATAGATTTTTCAAACATCGACTTTGAACGAGCGCTCTTAAAAACAGAGAAAGAACATCAATCGAAGCGAATGTATGCGTAAAGATAGTGTCGCACATTTTCTTTCTTTTCTTTTCTTTTCTGTCAATTTTGAAGACACAAAGTGAGAACATTTCAATTGAATGATATAAAAAGTGTCGTTGCTCCCAGCAAAAATCCCAATTTCCCATTATAAAGTCATAACATATTGTTAGCCTAAGAACTTTTCTGTCAAATATTCGATTTTTGCAGCATGTCTGTTGAGACTGCTTACTGTTCTTTCGTTTAATTCAGCTTACGTCAAAGGACACGAAAATACGAAAAGTCTTGAAGTCTCATTTAACTTCAAAATTGTATTCTTTTTTCGCAGCTAGGTATGCTGATCAATGAAATGATTAGATTTGGTTTCTCTTAGCATTCGGTTTATTAATTTAATGATCAGTCGGCAGTCGGCATTGAATAAAGGTATTTGTGTTTGGTGCCAGATAAGCTTAATTTTTGATGGTTGGTGGGAGTTGCACCTTGGTAACCGTTCCGCTGCAGCGCAAAATTTCGAGTTCAATATGGTATTTAGTGGAAAATAGTCTGACTTACTCCATAGGTCTTGATAGGAAATATTGTGATTTAGAATGAGATCAACATGCGAGGCAGATATCCACATCAGGTTGATTGTGCTGCAACCTTGTCGGCCAATTAAGATGTGAAGTTGTAGATGATCGCTTGAGATTTTAAGGTTGTATAGACGTATCTCGTCAGCTGATTTTCTCTCCGGCTATAAGCAGGTTTTTTTCTAGATATATATATGTGTATATAATCTTAAATTAAAGTCACCGTTGTTCAGGATGGATTGCTTGTCACAAGGTTTTTTTGTGGTTTGTGATATTTTCAGAAAATATTTTTTATGAATAATTATATTCACTCATACTATTCAAATGGCTAATGGATAATGTCCTTACTAATTTAGTATCATTTTATCAGCTAGCTCGCAGATTAATATAAATTTACATTTTGTTTGTCTCATTTTACAGCCACTGAAAAAAATATCAAACTAAAAAAATTAAACTAAAAATTTTTTTAGAGTGTGGTGGCATGTTCACGGAGCCTTCTGGCAAAATACAATGGCCTGAAGAGAACGAAGCAAACTATAAAAGTGATCAAAATTGTAGTTGGATAATCGAAGCACCTCGTGGCAATGTTATACAAGTAACTTGGAATACATTCAATGTAGAACAGAAAACTAGATGTTCTTACGATTATGTTGCTCTTTATGACAATTACAATTTACCCGATCAACAATTAATTAAAAAGTAATAATGACTTTTCATTTTGTTATTCTAATCTGTAAAATCATTAGAATTTAGTTCTAATTGAAAAGAAACTTAAACTAAAATTAAATTTCAGATTTTGTGGATCGAAGAACCCTCCAATAATAACCAGTCAAGGGTCAGTTCTAGGCATAGTATTTCATTCCGACCAAACAATTGAAAGTGGAGGTTTCAGTTTAAATTATGCGTTTATGGATACATCTCACTTATGTGGAGCACACTTTTACACTTCAACTGGTTTTATCAGAACACCTGGTTATCCTAATGAATATCCTTACTCAAAACAGTGCGAGTGGGTCATTAACGCCCCAAATCAACATCTTATTATTTTAAAGAAAAAAGTTTTTCAGTTAGAAACACACAGAAAATGCAAATTTGATTATTTAGAGATCAGGTATTTTCAATCAAATATTAATTTCATCATCTTCATATTATCACACTAATTTTCTTTCAAAAATGTGATTCATTTTTAGGAATGGAGGTTACGATAGTTCACCATTGCTAGGCAGATTCTGTGGTACTAAAATGCCAGGCGAAATTACAAGCACAAGTAATCTTTTGTATTTAAAATTTGTCTCCGATGATTCAAAAACCGGACCCGGTTTTGAGATCGAGTGGGATAGCACTACTTCAGGTCAACATTTTTTTCCAATACAATGTTATAAGTGTAGATTTCATTTTAATTATTCATTCATCATAATTATTAAATTAATCATTCTGGATGATTTACTAATGAAATTTCATGAACAGGATGTGGTGGTACATTGGCAGAAAGCTCCGGCGACATAATATCTCCAAATTATCCTCAGCCATATGAAAACCACGCGGATTGTACATGGAAAATTGCAATATCAGCTGGCAGTATTGTACAAATTATTTTCATTGATTTTGAACTCGAAAATGTCGCATCTTGTCGTTTAGAATATTTAGAAGTTTATGATGGTTTTAATGAAAGATCCAATAACGCAGAGAGATACTGCAAAAATGTACCTGATTCCGTTTTAACAATGAAAACAAATCTCGTGACCGTGAAATTCCGAAGCGATGCTTCCGAGGCAGGAAGAGGTTTTCATATTAGATATAGAACAGGTAATAACAAAATTAAGATTTAACACTCATATTATCTCTACAAAATTCCAATTTGAGTTTGTTTGTTTAAATTGCTGAATATAAAAAATTTTGAGAATATTGTTCATTCAGCTCAACTCTTTTTTGATTTGATCAAAAATCAATTTAATTCTATTTATATCGTATTTTTGTTTTTATGAAATCATTTTCGTTTTGTTAACTTCGAACCCATCAAAAAAACATTAAATATTTTTAATGTTGCTCACTCTGTAAAAAAATTCAAATTAAATCCGTCAATCTGCAATATTTTCAATTATATTCCGAGTTTCGTTGATGCGATATTTACTTGTAGTACCGCATTTAATAAGACCATTCGCCACAATTTCTGGAGAACTTTTTTATTTTTTCAAATGAAGGTTCGGCTCCGCGACCTTAGCTTACTTCATTACGTATTTCATGCTGACAATCACCTCATCTGTCAGAATGAAAAAAATGTATTGAGTAATTAATTAAGAATAATGAAAAAATGGATGAAAAACGGAAATCAACGATGAGCTTATATGTTTCTTCAATGAAAAATTTAAGCAAACTCACAACGATTTCGTCAATCTGGCCAAATCAAGCCAAATTAACCCTAACGTCATAATTCACAAAATCGATATTCGTTAACCTAACTGAACCCACTGAATACGAAAACTAAATTGGTGATTAGAAAACTTATTCCATTTCAACCCATTTAATTGGGGTACAGTTTTTCACTAGTCACTTTTTCCCAACCCTTTTTTCCTTACTTATTTTTTCCCTGTATCCTTTTTTCCTTACTTTTTTTCCTTTTTTATTTTTTTCCCTAATAAACTATTTTCCTCCTTGAGAAAATAAATGAATGTTTTTTGAATTTTTTATTTAAATTTTATATTATATCCAACATTTTTGCGGTATTCTAACGAGTTCTTTTCCTCTTTGCACTGAAAATATGTTGGCGCGTCTGATAGTATAAGATCGGTGCGTCTGACGTACTTAGGTTAGGTGCGCCTGACGTTCCGAATTTGGCACATCAGACGTGGCAAATCGGAATCTCCGACACATCTCTTCTGGAGCGCGATTTGATTAATTTCGGATGTTTATTTTTTCCTAATTGATTTTTCGATCAATTTTATTCATAAAAAATACCATTGAATTGAAATAATAAAATATAATAATAATAAAAATAAACATTTTAATGCTATATTTTCAATAACAAATAGAACTTTTTCCTATGCGCTGCGCACGTTTAAAAAATACAATTAGAAAAATGTTTATTGTATTAACATTTTAAAGATAATTCATATGATTTTCTTCTTTGTTTGTATGCAATTTTGTTAACCTCAAATTCGGTGTGAGCACGCCGACGACAACACGCCGCAAAATTTGGTAGTGCACATGCGCGCGGAGAGATATCTGTCGTGCCAATTTGGCACGTCAGACGTGCCAAATTCAGGACATCAGCTCTCCCTTCCTCCGCGCGTCAGATCTCCCCCAACGTACGTCTTACGCGCCAACATTTTTTCAGTATGTATTTATCACAATCGGTCACAATATTGTTCAATCTTGTTTCAATTATTTCCTGCTCCAAATTTCTCGGTCTTCTAATTGGCTGACCTAGATTGAGTTGCCCAAGCATCGTTCCGGTGTCTGACTGTTCTTTTTGAAGTTCGGTCAAGATCAAGGTGTAGAAACTCGGATGACTTTTCCTAGTGACGACACGAAATCTATTGTGCCAACCTTCGGAGGCGTTATTTGTTCTGGCCACATTGTGGATCACAGACTCGTACACATTCCAAATTTCAATTGGGTAACGTGACGCAATTGCTATTCGACGCCCTCTCGCAGGCTTGCCTCTGATATAATTCACCTAATAGCAAATGAATGATAAAAAATTTTGTTTGTTGTTTGTTTAAATATAATATTCATGCTAACTTCGAAGTAGTCACATATGACATCGAAATCACGAGGAACTTGTTCAGCAAACTCGTCAAAACAATCTTCCACATCATCTACCGGAACAAATGCCAAAGCTGCCAACATTTGCATGGCGATCCTTATACTTCTGTCTTTTAAAGTTTAGTGACAGGTTAACGACAATTTTGGAAAATATTTGAATTTATATTCCATCATATTTTGAGTTATAATTTCAAAAAATATATGTTTATTTTTGAGAAAAATAGGAAAAATAATAAGGAAGGAAAAAGTGGCTGAGGAAAAACTTTTAGGGAAAAACTGACCCCCGACCTGGAATTATCCCTGAACTTAAAGAGAAGAAGGAAATCGAAGAAATAGTGCACAATCTCTGACTATGCAACAACTTAAACTCTCATAACGCAATTGAAAACTGCGTTGCGCATGCGCGAACTACAGCTACTGTTGTTGCACAGTGAGAGGCTTCCTGTCCCGCAATGTTGCACAGTAAGAGATTTGAGTACACGTGCAGGTTTTCGTTTGTAACAAATATTCTACGTTTTCGGGAATTCATTCAAAGTCGAAGCATGCAATTTTAAATTCTCTCTCGTAAGTTTCCATTAAAATTCGATAAATTAAATTTTCACTTCGACTATTTTCAAAAACTGAAATAACAAAAAAACAAACAGTATGTATTTCAATAATATTGAAACTTTCATAACCATGTCGTATCATAGATCACATATTATCTTTTAAAAATTAACCGTTAATACTGCTTAGAATATTTAAAGCATAATATCAAAAGTTATGTTTGTGTATCAAGTAAAAGACAAGAATTGACAGTAGGCCTTATGTTCAAAGTAAAGACAATGCCACTCAAAAAAGGCAGCTCCAAAAAAAACACATTCGGCGTGGTTACTTGGCGATGTGCAGAAAACGCTGCACAACTTGACAAATCGGTATTGACAAAACGTATTGCTACTTTGTGGATCTTAGATTGTATTGAGTAGATTTAAAAAAATCAAATGATAATAGGATTCATACATTCACCATTATTATTACCGGTTCCCTGATTGAAATCAACGTTCATCATGCCGAATACTAATAGAAAGCAGTATCACATTTAAAATTTATTCTCACACCACGAGTTTTCTGAATAACAAACAATTATTACTTGATGAAAAATACAATTACATAATTTTTTAAAAAAACATCTCTTAATTTCTGTATGACAGTTTCTACAATATATATTTATAAATACAATTAACATTGAAATCAAAAACAAACATGCGCAGTGAAATTCAAATTTGTTTGTAACATAAAATAGCAAACAATAACAAGAAGGATATATAAAGGATGAAATTGATGAGATTATAATGTATTCAAACTATTTTTATCATCAACAATATACTTACTCTTTCAACAACCACAATACAAAGTTTAAACACATTACGAGTCTTCAATTCACTAAATTTCACACGCTGTCATATAGCAACAAAAACTATTTTGCATCAATGAAAAAATTATTTTTCCGTATCAGTGGCGCACACCTGAAAATGTGTTCGAAAACTGAAGTTCGAACATGTGAGAGAGAGATTTTCAGTAGCACTTACATATTTATTCTAAGTTACACATATATAAAAGGGGCGGGGCTACCTGAAAATCAGCTCTATTCTCAGCAAATTTCGGTTGTGTGATTGATGTTCGAAATTTGCTTCGTTTTATGTGCGAAAAGAGTTCTGTCCGAAACAATTTTCAGAACAACATTTGACTAATGAATTTGAACTTTGAACTAATTTTTCTTATAGAATTTGATCCGAATTTCAGTTTTATCTTACGTCACATTTTTCTCTGTGTAGTAATCGTAGTTTTCTATCGAAAGTTAAGTTATTATGACATGATACGATTAGGTCACAAGTTTACTGGGATTCATAGTGATATTTAGTGTTATTTCTTTGCGTGTACTAGAGTAATGTGGTGTTCCGAAACACTTCACTGGACATAGTACTAGACACACATCATCTTGCTTTAGCTTGGTTGAGGCGTTAGCTTGAATTTAAATTATGAAACTTCGAGATAGTTTACAAGTTTAAAAATGTTTGCTAAGCACCATTCGTCACATTGTATCCACAAAAGAATCTTTTTATATTAGCGTCATAAGCTTAAGCATATGAAAACAAGAATTTATCTATTGAGATGATAAATTTCTATAATGAATCGTCAAAAAAATCATTATGATGAAAATAAAAATAACTTGTTTTTCTCTTAACATCTACAGGTAAAAATCGCAAGAACGAAATTTAAAATATAATTAATAGATCGAACAAATTCACCTGTAGGTGATGTCATAATTATATGGAGAGTCTTGTATGAAGCGATTAGTCTCTCCTGAAAAAGTCTTCATAAAACGATTAAATATTTATAGCGAAGCCCATAGTTTAGCAAGTGATTTTTTCATTTCATTATTCGCATCTCTGAGCTCATGGACTGAGTTGGGGTCAAAAAACCGAACCTAAATTGAATAAAAAATGAACTAGAAAATTCAAAAAAATTTGTGGCGAAAGGTCGCATTGAATGCGTTACTACAAGTAAAAATCGCTTCGAACTCTCCATACACGCAGAAAAATATTCTGGAAAAACTGCTGTAGTTTATAGGAATGCGGCTGCACATTTTTCTAATATTCTCTTAATATTTCTACTAATAAACTGCAACTAAGAAAATATAAAAATATTTAAAAAATACTTTAGTTCATAGAAAAATGCTAGAGTTTATAAGAAAATATTTAGTTTGATCTTCACTGTCATAGAGTGCAAACGTGTTTTACCTCTGCTCGACAAGCCGTATTAATTTGATGGACTAAATTAAACAATCAGTGATAATTTTACATCGCGCAATAGTGCTCTATGGTTCACAACTTTTTAAATGATACTCGGTTACTTTAGCTCCTTTCAACATCCCTTATCAACTTTTTTTTCTACTGGCCACGTGTCGATACGACGTGTCGATGCGATACTTCGTTCCACCATAACTTCGGAAGATCTATTGGCTTTTCAAAGGCATTTCTATTTGGCATCAAAGAGGATATGATTAAAACAAATAAGGATGTAAAGGGCATTTAATCAAAGGAAGCAATACGGGACTGAGAAATTAAAGCAGAAGTGAGAAAGACATAGACAGAAAGAACAATTCGATTCTTTTCGGTCGCGTAGAAAACTTTGGTGATATCGACGATCTCAACAACCAAGTTATTGAAGTAATCAGAGATGTAAACATACACTTTCCAGACTACCAACTCAAAACGGCTCCCAACCAAAACATCACGGCCGAGCCTTGTGCTGATGAAATTCAAACAATTGAAATGGAAAGGTCTGCTGTTTGAAAACGCTGGAAAACTTAAAAAAGAGAAGCTGTTCATCTCAAATGACCTCTCCCGGGACCAAAGAAACAACAAAAATGCGTTGATCAAAATATTACCTCCTTTGCTAAAATAAAACTTGAATCCGAAGCTCCAAGACGAAGGGATCATCATCGACAATGTCCTACTTTCAAGAGGACCACTCGAAGCCGAATCATATAAATAATTTATAAAAGTATAAAAATTTCTTTCTTTCATCAAACGATATGAACATAGATAAAATTATTCTATTAGCAAAAACGTGGCAGGAAAGATCACTTGTAGAATATACGAACCTTTCAATAATTCTGAAACTTTTAAATATTTTGCAATTGAAAACTATACAACTGGCAGATCGAATGGTGATCTACTGATGGTGCATTCCTTGAGATTTGAGAGTAAACTATTGAAAATTCATATAAATTGGATAGCTATTCAAATGTGTATATAGAACATTGATATTATCATTGTACATACTTATTTTCAACCGGGAAATGAAGAAAATTCTCAATTTCCAGATGAGCCGTTATTAAGTTTTCACGATTTTAATGCGAGAATCAGCTTTGAAAACCAAATCGATGATATCATTCAATTAAATGAAAAAATTTACTCTTTTCGAACAACATCAGATGTTGTTCGACTAATAATTCACGTGGTCCGAAACTTGGAATCGTTCTCGAGGTGAGGTAATTTTCTACCCAGGCCAGGAGTTTGCCTCTGATGCCATGGTGGTGGAGCTTTTGCAGCAGTCTTCTGTGTGGTACCCTGTCAAAGGCCTTCGAGAAGTCTAAATATCTAAACATATCTAAACATCTACCGGGGCACCTTGATCCAACGCTCGAGTCCAATCGTTGAGGCGCTGGAGTAAGTTTGAATTTACAGAACGTTCCGGGATAAAACCATGTTGTCTATCTATGACGATGGTGCTCGTCAGGTTGATGGGGCGATAGTCTGTGGTGCAATTTCGTCGTCATTTTTGAATTGACTCGATAGCGTGGTGCCAGGCTGACGGCAGGGACCCAGTGTCCAGAGAGGTTCGGTATGAATGGTACAAGTGTGGAGCTAGGGCTGGAGCGCACTCTCTCAGTAGAACATTTGGAATACCGTCAGGTCTAGCGGAGAGGTTTTTGTCTATAGATGATAGTACCTTTCGCACATCCTCGATTGAAAAGGGTATGTTGGTGATGATATCCGTGTTAGGTGTGTCTGCCAGCTGTGGAAGAGGTCCATCGGGTTCTATCGAGGACACTTTTGCAAACTCGTATCGCTGTGGTGGATGTGGTAGATTTGTCGAGGTATCTGTAAAAGGCACGACCTCCTGCTTCCACGAGATGAGTGTCGGAGCTCAGCCTAGCATGTCGGATCACGTTTGTCACCTTGTTTGCCTATGCTCGGTATCGGCTATACGCAGTGGTTGAACGAGAGTGGATATATGTTTTCCATATATCCACTAATGGATATATGGCATGCTCTGGAGGTGATCTTTGACATAGACAGCGACCCCACCATGTTTGTTTACGCCCGGCCTGTCCTTGCTGTAGATGGTCTACCCGGGGAAGGCGACTGACACATCGTCAATTTCCTCGTGAAGCCACGTTTCAGTCAGGGCTATGATAGTTGGGTCCTTCTTAGCAACTACGGGCAGAAGGTCATCAAATTTGGCTGGCAGCGAGGCTATATTTTTGTAAAATAGTGAAACATTCGAATTTACTGCTGCCCTGATTTGTTTCCTGGTGATCTCGTGGTATTCGGTTTAGTGATTGCTGGCACCCCGTTAACAAAACGGATGAGCAGGTTGAGATCAGTTTCTTGCTGGTGGGCAAGGCAACAAGTTCTTCTTGCTGGCGGGGTGTACGATCACACACTATCTTGGTACGGCTGGTACATATTCTCTGTCTTTCTTCAAGATGTTGAGAGCAAGTTTTGGTGACGCCAGGATGACCTTCACTGGGCGAATTTTAGACGGCGCTTTCTTTCCAAGGCGATGGAGGCGGATAACATCCTCATGTGTCATGCCAGGGTTGATGGTGGATAAAATGACCATCACTTTGGAATTTTCGGCTGAAGGGTTTTGTTCTCCCTCTGCAATTTCGGGACATCCCAGGATCAAGATGTTATTGGCGCGCTTGCGTCGTTCCTTTAGCTCGGCTTCGATCTCAGTTTGGGTGCACATCTGTGCGGATTTCAGTCAGTTGACTTCCTCGACGAGCTTGATCTGTGTCGCCTCCAGTTTAGCGCATCTAGCGGCTAGTTCGGTATGTCCCTTCAGGCAATTTTCGACCGTTGACGAGAGAGTGGTGATTTGCCCAGTCAGAGATGCTTTAGTTTCATCTTGCGATTTCACGAGCTCATCTTTGGTTGCTTTTATTTGTTTGCCCAGGGACTGTACTGAGACGGTGATGTTTCGATTCAGTTGTTTGTTTTGTTCCTAAATCGAGCTCAGAAGCGCGTTCAGCGAAGCCTGATCCGTGACGACGGGGGATTGTTGAGTTTGGGTGCGGGTTGGGTCTACCGTGGCGAGAGATAATTCATGTCGACATTTCTCGAAGAATCATCAGGATTGCCTTCATCATAAGATGGTATATTTGAACGTTTCTCGCCAACTGTCAAACATAGATCGGTCACGTGACCCGTGCTCTTTTTCTTCCTTCGGCATCTCTGAAAAAGCGGCTTCGTAAATCAGGCTCAAGGTTTATGTATGTTGGTGTGTTTTCAAAATGAGAAAATGAGTGTGCGTGAGTTAGTGTACACACAGATATCCCTCCCACTAAACCAGTAGAGATCTAAAAGATGGTCCAGCGATGCTCAAACAATTTCCACTGACTGTAGGGTGCTCGTACTCACATGAAATGGAAGTTCATTTAGCCCAGAATTCACCTAGAAGATAGTGCCCGTGATTTACCTCGTTAGAATTTTGAGGTTAACTGTCCGGCTCCGGGGTTTCACTCTGTCATGTTCTCCAGATACTTGGTTTTAAAAGCTTCTCACAGGTTCACTGGTACTTGGTAAAAATGTCGGTTTGATCGATTGGAACTCGAATGTGATAAGTGAATATTTCACAAATTATTCTCAAATATCGGAAACGGATACGGGAGCACGTGTGTTACTCCCGGATGTTATCTTGTTTTTTTTATACAAACAACTTTGACCTCTTGCTGAGCCTTATCGATGGCGAACACTTTACCTGAAAATGATTCGCCTCCGTAGGTCACGATCAGATGTCTACCAACCTTGATGTCCTGAAATTTCACTTTTTTTGAGGCACTTCGTCTTCTTTTTCAGAATCATTTGAACTGGAATCTTGTTTTTTTCCGATCGGACTTCGGAGGAACAGCAAATTCAAGATCTTGGAAATCTTCTAAGCTAACACTTTTGCCTGATGGAGCGTTCATCTTTTTCTTTCTTGTTTTAGCACCAAGATTTTCTGTGTAACGCATTTCTTTCAGATGTGAAACAAACACCTCTGAAACCGCCTCGCTGGTCACCGTTACATCTTCAACAGGGAGTTTCTTCAACACCTCTCTTTTATCCAAGGGAAAAATTCCTGTTGCGCGAAAGCCCGACTTAAGATTTTCAAATGACATTCCAATATTCGTGACTAACTTGTTCAACAAACGAGGTAACTGACATTTGTCCAAGCTCGTAGCACTTTTTCCTTTTGCTGTGGATTTAAACTGCGTCAAAATATTCCGTCATTCTTTTTTAAGCAGAGCGAAAAAGGCAACATCCAATGGCTGTAAGAGATGGGTCGAGTTGGGTGGAAGAAATATGACCTTGATGTCATTGTCCTGACAAAGTTTCAGAATTCGCATAGACATGTGACTCGACACATTATCGCCAATCAAAATCTTTTTACCCTCGAAACGCCGAACTTGTGGGATAAAGAGTTTTTCAACCCAGTCTTTAAAAGTAGTCATATCGAACCATCCGGATTTTGTCCAGTTGTAACGTGCCCCTTTTGGTCCATCCAAGACCCACATATTGTAAACGTTTTCCGCTTTCTACACAACATACGAAGGGAGTACACAGAATATTAACGAGATGCTGCTTTTGGAAAAATTCATTAGACGCTGGGGATACCTCGAAGTCCGCTTAACTATGACCTTTTTTGACCCAGGATCATGTGACAGGTTTGTCTCGTCATAGTTGAAAATGTTGCTTCCAGGGACACCTTCGACTTCCGAAACAAGGTGGTCATAAAAATCGTTCACAATCGTGAATGAGATGTTCGCTCGGTTTCGCTTAATGTTTATTGCAAGCCTCTATTTTAAAACTTCTGATTGTCTATTAATGAATCCTTTCGCCCAGTCATCACCTGGCATGTTGTTTTAAAAATTAAGAACAACTCGGCCCAGCTTGTCCAAATAATTCTTGACAACATGCCGAAGATCATTTCGATCAAGAGGAAAACCCCAGTCAGCCATCGTTGAACAATACTGTGATAAATGTCTCTCTTCTTTCTTGGTCAATAACACTTAACCATCTATATAAATCGAAGTTCAGTAATGCAAAAGTCTAAAACGATAAACTTCTAATAATATGAAAATAAGAGATAATATTCATTGTTAGATTTCGAATGTTTTGCATGAACTTTGTTCGAAATCGTGTAACTGTGAATTCCATACTTTCTTGCCGCTTCTGAAATTCCTAAACCGTTTTTCACTTTACCTAAACATTTTTCTAACGCCTTTTCGGTGAAAACACTATAAGTTCATATAAGTTATATCGTTATATAAGTCATATATCGTTATATAAGTTCACGCCCCTGACTTTCTTTTATAGGTCCGTGGCATGTTTTTCGCAGGGAGAAAAAATTACACAAAGTCACCCCAATGTACAAATTTTCATAAATTATTGGATAACTTATTTAATAATAATTAAAATTAAAAAGTGAAGCGTAAATTGGAAAGTCAAATGATCAAACTTTCGATGTATAACGTACTTTTTGGGCCGGGATAACTAAAAGTTCTACAACTGAGCACACTTTTCTGCCTCTGATTTTGTGACGCTGAAAAACTTGCAATTGACTGTAACTTGAGATTAGAATTCAACAAGAAAAATGAAGTTTACATTGCGAGTTCTTGGTTAATCATTAGTTTGTTGTGTTCACAACTTAAAACAATTGAATGCGAGTTAAAAAAAATATCCCAAAGTAAAACGACGTGAAAACTAAAAAAAGGCAGTTTGCACGTCACCGCTGGTGCACAAAGTCACCCCATCCAACGGTATATGCTGTATTTGTAGATTATAAGTGAGCATTTGACTTAGTATTATCGAATTTTATTTCAAGAACTTAGCACTATAGGCGTTCGTCAGCGAATTATATCTATTTTGATAAATCTATGCAATATATGTAATAATAGAATGATAGACTAGAATAATAGAATATGTAAAATAGCGTCTTGATTGATCATTCTCACGACGTTTATTTGATAGCGTATGTTGATGATATTATTCTTTCGTTTAGTACTCCATGTAAAACTAACAAAAAACTGCAAATTCTGCGAAAATATTGTGGAACAATCGAACTTACAGTGAATACAAAAAAGACGAAAATTGTAATTTTCCATAAGAGTAACGCGGGAAACATTAAGCAACGACTGTTATTCCAATATAACGATGACCCGCTCGAAATTGTACACGAGTATAATTATTTAGGTGTGATCTCTGCTGAATCGGGCTTTATTTTTACTTACTGTTACTATCTTGCGACTAACTTCGATGATATCCTCGGAAGAACCAAGCAGAGACTACTTGAAGTAAATTTTAACCGATTAAATCGGACAAACAGTATGCAAATACTACCATTTGTACCTCTCGAACTGGGTCTTATTCAACTCTCCTGAGCGAACCTTATTACACCAAACTTACAGCACGCGTTAAACTAGCTAATAGATATTATTGCTCATTTTATCGCAAGGGCCGCATCTTGAAATTCGACGCAGACGTCTTGTCCTCCTCTTGTCCTATTTGATTGTGACGCTCCGCAAAACATTCGTTTGATTCACCTCGGTGATGCTATTCCGTCGCAAAATTTGTGCACTGAAATATTGTGCCCGCTACAACTTTCTGATCAACTGAAAACAGCTATTTTTATACAAGCGATGTTTGATTTTGTTTTGAATTTCTGAATTGATGTAGCAAATACTCGACGTAATTCTTGTACAGTCATATTGCTTGTATATATTTCACTACTCTTTTATTGATACTCGTATATTGTTGTCATCTTTTATACGAATGTAATATTACAAGGAACTCGTGTATGATTGAATCAAAACACGTATGAATAAATAGGAAAATATCAGAAAAATGCTTGTTGTAGCTGCGGCCCAATAAACTATAGCAGTTTTTCCAAAATATTTTTCTGCGTGTATAATTGTGATCGAACGTCATTTACAGGTAAGTTCGTTTGATCTATTGATTTTGCAAACGTTATATTCACTGTTAGTCATGATTAAACTACGGAAATTTACGATTTTAACTAGTTAAAGTTGTTTGTTAATTTTCAGTTTGTAACACACAAGTTTCTGGATTCGATGGAGTTATCGAATCCCCAAATTTCCCAGATGATTATAACGACGGCATGAACTGCACTTGGATAATTAATGCTCCTAAAGGAAACAAAGTCAATTTAACATTTTCTCATTTTGAACTTGAACGACATGATATGGATCGTAAACCATGTGACGTTGATTGGGTTGAAATCAAAGAAGGAGAAAATAATGAAGCCAACAGTGAGCTTGGTAGATTTTGCGGCAACGAGAGGCCACCGTTGATATCGTCAAGTCAACACCAAGTTTTCGTTTCTTTCATAACTGACTCTAGTATCACCTATAGCGGTTTTAGATTAGAATGGGTTATAGATGGATGTAGCATGAGACTGACCAGGCCTTTTGGAACCTTCACTTCTCCTAACTTTCCCAACCCTTATCCTCATGATATAGTCTGTCAGTGGCTCATCACAGTTGACATGTTTCACTCAATTATTGTTACATTTGATGTTATTGATACTGAGCGAGCAGCCGACTGTCAGTTTGACTTCATTGAAGTATATAATGGCAAAGACGACCAAACACCACTTCTTTCCAAGCTGTGCCATTCAACAAAACCAGTGACCCTTACCAGTTCCAGCAACAGCTTGTTTATCAAATTCGCATCAGATGTTTCCTATGTTTCAAAAGGTTTTTCTGCTAAATATGAAAGTACGCCTTTAGTTTGCGGTGGAAATTTCGTCGCATCAGAAGGTTTCATTCATAGTCTTAATTACCCTAAAAATTATGACAGAAATCTCTACTGCGAGTGGTTGATTACTGTCGATGAATATCACGTTGTGAATCTGACATTCACAGATTTTGACATAGAGAATACTAAAAACTGTACGGATGATTACGTGAAGGTTAGTTTCATAAATTAGTGAATTTAAATTATAAGAACTTTCGTACATAAATTTAATTACCGAATATTTTTATAGATATATGACGGACCTAGCAAAGAATACCCTCTATTAGGCACTCACTGTCATAATATTTTACCCCCTCAATACAAAACTACAACTAATCAATTGTTGGTTGTAATGAGAACTGATAATTTTGTAACATCTAAAGGATTTAATGCAAAATATAGTCGAGCTTGTGGTGCTCGTATATTTGTTAATGGACAAGGGTACATTGAATCTCCTTCCACAATGCAAATGTCCGAAAAAATTAATTGTACTTGGATAATTGTCGCAGAAAATCCAGGTTATATTCATTATATTATAATTTATTTTACACATATTATATCTGGTTCTCATAAATTTTTATGTTCAAAGGTGATCATGTTACAATTAGTTTTTCACATCTGGAGTTTATGGAAACGAGTCAAAACTGTGAGGACAACTCTATTGAAGTTCATGAAGGTCAGGATTTGACGGGACCAATTTTGGGCACCTGGTGTACTAATGAAGCTCCTCCTTCAATTACCAGTACAGGAAATGGATTAACAATTAATTTGATTTATAAGAAAATTCAAGAAGTTACATTTGGAATCATTTATTCTTCTTTAAATTCAGGTAACTACGTCAAGTCAAATTTGATATGAATATAAAAGGGAAAGAAACCGAATATAAATCTGAGGGACTGTTATTAACGTGATGGATTTCAAATAGTCAAAACTATAAAAATAATTGTATGATCAGATTTGAAAAAAACTAATTACAATTTACATTTAAATCTACCTACCTAAAATAATCGCCGCTGCGTCCAATATTTTCCCGGATATTTTTTACTAGAAATTTTTGGACCTTAATTTAAGACCGGTTTCCCAGTACTGAAAGTCTTATTTTAAAACTGCTTTCCAGTCTTAAAGTTTTTGAACTAGATTTTGTCAGAGTCTTAGGAGTCTCAATTTGAAACCCTTTAGAATATATTTTTGCCTCTCAGTTCTAAATTGATATTTAGATATTTTGTCTGTAGAAGAGAACTTAAAAAAAGTCTTAAAATAAGTATAAGAATGTTTAGTGTTTTACTGTTTAGATTAATGATCGTAAATTAGAAAATGTGTTTATATATATCTACATTTCTAAGATTGCGAAGAATAAAATATTTGATAATAACTTTTGAGATTTACAGAAAACTGAAAAATCGAGACTTTTTTAGCCATACACGCAGAAAAATATTTTGGAAAAACTACTATAGTTTATAGGGACACGGCGCCACCAAGTATTTTCCTAATGTTTTACTATAAAACTATATAAAATATTGTATTAAACTATAGGAAAAATTGTATGAATCTTATAAGATTGTAACAAGTATTTTTAATTTCTCGAAGTAAATCGTATAAGATTAATACAATTTTTCCTATATTTTATACAGAAAATTTGAAATATGCTTGGTGGCGCCTCGTCCCTATTAACTATAATAGTTTTTCCAAAATATTTTTCTGCGTGTATAAGGAATCATCCATAAATTACGTAACGCTATGCGACAAAGATAAACATATGATATTTCATCA
>JAAMPD010001444.1:0-24265 GCA_025266255.1 Trissolcus basalis | reverse complement strand
GTTTACATTGGCGGTGCTACTCTAACTTATGCGTTCACATAGGAAAATGGAAAATATAAACGTAATTATCTCGAAAAGTAAACGATGGAAAATTCTGAAAAAATCACATAATACATTTAATCTCATGGAATCTGCTTGGAAATTTTCATTAAATTCTGTGTGCATTATCGATAGCACGCGGCAGCAACCTTTAAAAATAACAATTTTGGGATAATTTTTCGTTTGAGTTTATCACATGTTCTGTTACAAAACTTATTTATGTGTTTACCTTTCTATAATTTAACATATTAATATTTATATTCACTAAAAGACTGAAACGTTGTACAAAAAGAATTGTTGCATAAACATCACAACGTCATTTGCTTATATGGATTCAAACGAAACAGTTTCATAGATTGGATTTCGGTTTTTGCTTTGATCGGGAAACTATTATGTTCTTAACAAACTACTGCACAGCAAACATCATTGAATGTTTACGACGAAGTTTGTTAAAGCACAACAAATATGTTTTTTTCATTTTCATGAACACCAGAACAGACTTCCTCTAACCAGCATTCTGTCCATGTTTATTCCACGAGTTGAGTTATAAACTTCACCTTTTATGCCGGTAACATTCATCATTTTCCAAAATAATTTACAATCGAAAATTGAAATCAAATGTTTCCAAATTGTTTACATAAATTAAATAATTAACACAAAATAAAACAACCTTTTTGAAAATGTTCATTAAAAAGTGCACTTTTTGTTTTCGCTTCCTGCTATACAAAATACAATTCAAGCTATTTTACATCTTTCCAAATTGCACAGCGTGATTATCCATGCAAACAGTTTTTGCGTTTTTTCTTTCGCTGGCAGTATGCACCGAGTTCAGTTTCTTCGCTTGCTTTAATTTTATTTCTCTCGTCAACGGCAATTTGACTTTTGACAAGAGCTTTTTTTATATTGCTTAGAAGAGAGAGAAAAAAAAGTAATTTAACGTTGTGAAATCGTTTTCATCATCTCAGAGGCGCAATTTAATGAATCTATTTTAATCGATTTCCCAGAATTGCACGACAAAGTGAACCCGGCTCATAAGTTGCAAAGTGTACCCGCTGTATGTAGGCTAATCCTATGCAAAGTTGATGGTTGGCTCTTTTATTTTTCATTATTGACGATCATTAAACATTTCAGGTGAAAATAAACGGCAACCGAATTTATTCGATTTAGAAAAAGAAGTGTGTAAGCAAATGAAAAATAGAGCAATACTTTTTGGTTAATCGACCGTACCTTTGACAGCCTGGCTGATTGTAAATTTTCTTTTCACAATTTGCACAAAAGTATTATTTGACCAGTGGAGAAACCGTTCTTGCCCTCATGGCACAACAATGTCACGCACTCGAAAACACATTGTGTCACTTTTCTCCAACAAACAAGTGGACTGAGTCGGCCCTTTATGCCGAATAAATAGAGTCGCCAAAGATGCCAAAAGAACTTTTCACCGTGCGATTTTGAAGTAAAGAAAAAAAAAAATAAGAAAATAACGCGTTGCAGATAGAAGAAAAACTCGAACGAAATGTGTAATTCTATATTTTCGTTGAGATCTCTGACCATCCCGATCGCATTTTTCCATCTAACTTTCAACTTTGTTATCCTTCTCATTTTTCAAACTTTGTAACTTTTGACTTCTCAATACTATAATTCGTAGAAGAAAAACAAATTTCTCCCCGGACTAATCACATTCATCTTTTCATCACTCTACGCAGCATCAGTATCTGTCAATTATTTATAAAAATGTTTTAAAACAACTTTCGCAAACTTGTATCAAATCCCGTGGCAAAAAAAAGTGAAACAAAAAAAAAAGAAACAGCAGACTCTAAAACAATATAAAATTGCACACCGCGAAAAGATGAAAAAAAAGAAAGAAAGAAAGATAAATAAAAATGAAGAAAAATGCAAGTGATTTACGAACTTTTTAGCAACAAACACTTTATTATCCGAACAACTTCATCGCATAAGCAATCGCAGGTTCTGCGAGGTGGCAAGTAAGATAGATGGAGGTGGGAGAAGTAAGAGCTTATGGCAGCCATATGTGAAATATTAGCAAACAGATATTGGATATCGACCGTGGCTCGACTGCGGGTTATCTCGCAAAATAGAAAATATGTGCGATACAAGTCGGGGAGCACATTCGACCGAGTCTAACTATGGTACGCGACTCTCGTTTTTTTGCCCCGATTCCTCTATAACAGTCGAAAGGATAATAACCATTCACACGAAAGTACCACGTCGATTACGGGCGTTATGTACGGCGCAGGAAATTTCGTTAAATAAATGCCTCGCTTGTTTCGTCAACGTTTCGCTTACTGCGGTGCCAAATGGATACGACGGAACGGGTGGCTACAAGAATGAAGAGAGAGATTTTTCGTTACCAAAATAAAGAGGATATAATGAATCGGTAACGAAGCGGAAAGAGAGCGGATCGAAAAGTGAAATAAAATTAGGAATCAAGCTAATAAAGTTAAACGTTGACGATGGAGGGATGCGGCACGTACAGCCGCTGCTAAATTCGATTATTGATTCGCGAAAGTTTGTTAAGTAATGGGAAACGGATGAGGCTGCTACAATAATGGTGCAATAGAAATGCAAAGACGGGAGAGATGCCGGCACGATGGAAGTCGGCCGTTTCTTGAGTGGCGACCCCTATTTAACCGACAGCAAGAAAGTTAGACAGCAGCGGCAGAGGGGCCCGAGCAGAGCAACGCAAGCAAGCAAGAGGAGAATGATATACTTGTGTGGCAGACTAATTAAAAGCGTCAGGTAGTTACTGGGATAAGAAGGGCCAGGCCACTCGGTTTGTCTGCGCTCCGTCGTGACTGGCTCTATCTTTATACGTCGTCGGTCCACGCGACCATCATTCGTCCTCGTTTTTCATCCGTCCTCTTCCGTTTCATTCAATTTTAAACCACGCCGTCAACAACTGATTCCCACTGCTCCACTTTCTCGCGATCCCAAGTCCAACGACCGAATTCCCGCAACCAATTCTTGTCACGTTTCATTTTGCCGCTATGAAAATGAATATCGCCGATAAAACAAAGGTGTCATTCGAACTCCCATCGCTTCTGCAGTAAAATGCACCTCGTTTCAGAGACAATGTCGTCGCTTTGTTAAAGTTCTCGTTTTTCTTTTACCTCTGCAAAAACACTTTTCTTAGATTAAAAATTTTACTTTCATCTTATTTTTGGTACAGTTTTTTTCGTACTTTCTTCCTCCTTTGGACCTTTTTCGAATTAGCTTTGCTTCGGCATCAGCATTTTAGACAATTTGCCTTATTATCCCGACGGAGGCCAAAATAAATATTCCAAAGGATGAAGGGATCAAATTTGTTACCTTAAGGCCGAGGTTGCAAACGCTACATTAGATTCATATTCAATTAAGAACCGCAGGAATCGGCAGAAACGAGGGACTCGAGAGGTTAAACAGTCGCTGTACACAGACACAGAGGCCGTGTAATTTTGCGAGATGTGCCGGAAATATGATATTGCACAAGCGCCAGTGGAATAACAAAACGAATCGAAAAGAAGATCGAGATACAATTGGAGCTTGGCCATCGCATTGAGCGACAGCGCAAATGCAGCAAAAATATTCACAATTACGTTGCTTGACACTGCCGTGTGAATAATAGATTCTCCTTTGGACTTCGAAGAACAACGGTGCTGAAATTGGCACAAGGTTCCAATCACTGTCGTGCTTTTGAAAAAAAATTACCCTTTTTATATTTCGGCAAAATATTTCCTGGGACAATTCACACTTCCAAACGAGTTTCAACTTTACGAGTAGTTCTCTCTCTCTCTCTTTTTATTCTTCTTCATAACAACGCTGATGACAGTTTCATCTTGGCACCTGAAAATGAAAAATAAAAAATTATAGATATTTGAATGTAACAAATTTCATTTCAATATGAAATGAGGCAAAATGTGTTGCGGGGCCATTTCAATTTGGATTATTTGAAAATGTATAGAAAAGAAGTTATTATGAGTCGGACGGTTGGATGTATGTGCTTTCGAATACTACGTTCATTATTACATTATGGAGGATGGATAGATAACTGGCAAATTCCTTAAGCAATAGATTTCTCTCGGATATATCCGTGGAAAAAAAGTGGAACAGCAAACTATAAGCTGCAGGTATAATACTTATCGGAATATTTAGATTTGAATGAAACCTCGCTCTTGAATAGCTTGTATGTATACGAAAAAGCTGTAATATGCGGATTTCCAAGAAAACTTTTCAATCACACACAATAAGCGCCACGGTCAATCAACTTCTGCACCATCGGTTGCAACTTTTTTTTCTTTCTTTCTTCACAGAGCCAAACAATCGTTTGATCAAATTATAATTCATGAGGACCGATTCATATTTTCATTGGGTTTTAGAAATGGCAGACGGCTCCCGTTAATTACCAACAAAACTCGTTTTACAGGAAACTTCGAACTGAATACCGCACTTACGTGGAAACGTATACACACTTCTGCAGTTCGCAGACGAGATTCAAGTTTACTCTGGCTCAATATACTGTTTACAACAATGCGCGCAGATTGTTGTAAACAAGATACCGCGAAACCAAGAAATACCATGTCAAATTCACCTGAACATTCGCCCTACCGCTAACTGCTACTTCCGAAAATTTAATAGCAAATCAAAACCCTTTCTGACAACAGCGGACGCAGAAAAAAAGCCGCCTCTCCCCCTTATCGCCAAAACTGCTAGCTGACTTGGAAATGTTTGCAACTTACGGCTGTGAGGTTGTTTGTTTAACAATCGCACATTGGTAAACATCCAGATTCACTCAGACAAGTTGGGAATAAAATAAGGGCTATTTATTTGAACGTAATCAATATCTCTCGAATGGATAAATGTCGTGTTCTTCTGAGAGGCAGTTCAATGGCCTGACCAATTCGCATTACAAAAGTACCAATTTCAAAAGTTTGTTTTAAAAAGTATTCCGAACACGTAAAGCTCGTTATTCAACGATACATGAACACACAGGCTGTATGGGAGCGTAGAATTTAGCATGTACGATGCGGTGGAGGCGACTTCGAAGGCCGATCACGCTGCGGAAGGGCGACACGAGAATTCGCAGCGGGAACAGCGAGAGGAGGTGCACCTATTATCGGGAAACACTCGTTTTAAAATACCGAGCTCTCGGCATTTGCAATTCCAACGAGGCCGAGTTTGCATTTGAGTGTGGGCGCCACCGCTGGTCAAGTATCGGCGGGGCTTTCGACGCGCCAAGTCGCATAAATATTGCCAAAGACATGTATCATCGGCAACCGCGCAACGCACCCCCGATAAGCGCGCGGCCAATTTCAGCGGCCGCTTTGTTGTCGCACCACCGGAAATACGGTTACGCGCACTTTATGGCGCGCTTGAAGAATTTATATATTTGCGTTCGCCCACGCTCCGACCGCTCCCAATAGAAATTGGACATTCGATTTTTCAGAATAGGCCATGCGCGTGAGAGAGTGCCCCGTAGTTTTTTTTCTTGTTTTTTTGTTTTTTGTTTTTTTGTTTGTTTGCTGAGTGTTGATCATTTTTTTTGTTCCAGCAGTTTATTTTGAATACTTTTCTGTGGTTTACGATTTTATGCCGAATTTAGAAATATTTTTCGTGCAATTCGAAAAAAAATTTGAGGCTTGGAAATGTTCGATTAAGCCAATCCGATTACAATCGGGAGAGTTCTGGTGTAATTGAAAACAAAGTTTTGGATCCGTTAAACATATCTTTCTAAATTATGGTATTAGCGTGGAATTTGAGATATTCGATTGCACTCATTGTGCCGCAAATCATAGACAATAAAAAGCTCGAGTCGTTTTCACGGCGTCTCCTCGGCACTGGGCACGAGCCAACACGCTAACCAATCATCATTTGCAATCGACTGTCTCCTTCTTTTCTTATTTTGCTGCGAGACCCGTCTGCTAACAATGTGATACCGATGCCAATTATCGAAAAGTAATTACACCCTTGAGCTTAAACGCGTTTCTACTCAAATTTTATACTGCAAGGAATATCGGAAGCATTTTGAAAGATAATATTCATTTTTTTGATTTATTCATTTGCTGTTTGAATTTAAAAAAAAAAAACCTCCCTTCAATCGTTTGAAATGTTCGAATAAAACATTTTTATTTTAGATATATTTTTACCGAGATGTTTTATTTTCTCTATATAAAAATGTAACTCCCTTCAATAGGATACTATATTTTCTGAGAAACCCATACTGCATTTTGATTCCGAGAATAATGCTCGATGTAATATAATTATTTAATGAAATCGCAATAACATATTTTGAAAGTGCATTTTGCAATACGGTGTAGCTCACGTTGTTAATCAAAATACACAGTCAACTCTGGTACCACTGAACCATACAAAAGAAAAGCAATAAACCATCGTTCTCTCCGCTGAATAATAATTTATTCCGTTTTTTAGTTGCCGGTTAGACAGAAACCGCATTATAATTCGGTTAATATCAGACATAATAAACCTGTGTATTTCATATTGAAGTATTGATCAAGCTATGTTTCATCTACAGAACACTCAGTATTACAGACCCTTTAGTATTTACTTCAGAACGTTTTACTGTTCCAGTTAGATTTCATATAACCTCTTTTAATCCGTATCGTTTCAATGTAATTAAATATCTTCATAATTTAGGATTTCAGTCACAGAAAATAAAAGTGTAATTTTTTTTTTTTTCTTGTGAAAAACTGGACAAAGGATATGATTAAATTTAAACATGTACCATAGAAACTGGAGTATTATTCATGACGAGAATTTTTCTTTCAATGTAAAATTTTCGCACGAAAACACGTGTTGCAAAGAAAGCGCACTACGTCGATGAAGTATTAATATCGCGAATAATAAACGTCAACGACGAAGATTGCAGATCGTGATGCATATATTCTACAGAAAAAGCCCGGGAAGCACATAATTTTCCGTCCGCCTGTCGTTATCTTTTCTTTCAGCGGAGGCTCAAAACAATTGAACCGCCTTCTGAATAGCTGCAGTGAAAATTCCGCGAACTTTGTACATGCAAACGAGAGTCGCGCGAACGTCACAAAGAGGACCGATAGAGGGCGGCTCCGCAGACGCGCAAGGAGGACGCAAAAATATCTCGATGTCGGTTTCCTGATTTTTTTAAGCTTGGCGCTTGATGTCCCGCAACTAATTGGACGCCTGAACGTTGTCCCCGTTATTCAACGTCTCGCGAAGAAAGCACAAAATATACTCTCAGTCTCTATCTCACTTGCGCTCCTGCAAAAAAAAGTGACAAAGTTACTTGTCAGTGGTGCTTTTTTATGTACGACGTAGATTATTCCCACTTTTACCCTATTTTATCTCTTTTCTTAATTATTATTTATTTATTGTGTCTTTCTCTTTTTTTTCAATTTTGCATTGACTCAGTGAGATATATTCAATCATGGCTGTATAGGAATTAATCATTAGGAATTCATCAAATGCAGATGAAAATATAAAAAAATAGAATATCTTTCGTGTAACTTTGACAAGATTTGCTACCGGGAGGAAAGTTTGCTAAAGTTGCAGTTTCTTGGTTTGTAATAATTACGTCGAGCTCCCGAGCAATGAAGAAAATTATTTTTAGTTAAGTTAGAAAAGAAAGTTATGAAATTTGTAAAAGGAGCTCATTAAGAAAAAAAAGCCAAACTGCACTGAGGATACTTTTCTTTCATTCACGTCAACATTCAGCGAAAAAAAAAAAATTTTTTTTTTTTGCGTTTTTTAATCACGTTCCTCTGCCTTTTTGAACATAAATAGTTATTAATAAAACAGTCCAAGTTGATTTGATTTGAATAAAACAGTTGGTTGGGTTACGTTCATTACGAAGTAGCACGAGAAATTTTATCTTTCTCCGAGAAATTCGTACGCGTACATTATAACATTTACATTTCAGTTCTGAACTTGAGATCATCAATTTGCATACATATTCTGTTCCTAATTGATACGTAACTATTCACTTTCAAAAATAACCCAATATTATATTCCTGGGTTATTTAATCTCAAAATGTACATTATCCCACGATGGGAACACTAACTTTTCCATACGGCGCGCATCCCAGCGTTATACCTTTCATGAATTTTGAAAATTCAATTTATCAAATCACGTTAAGAGTCTGCATTCAAAATTTTTCAATTTCGATTCGAGTCGATGAAGAGTGGAGAGTCAAGTTACGAAAAAACAATATACTCGAAATTTACATAAATACCCTCAATCTCTCAAGTCTGCATTCCTATTAGCTTGCGAAAAAAAACGTCAGTGTTCGAGTTGAAAAACACATCATTCCCTCGACTAACCCCATTCCACTTGATCCTCAAAACCGCTTATCATCCCGGTGCATCTCATCCGGCGGTATTCAAATCAAATAAGATTTGCGCTTTCGCGCGAAATTTTCTGTTTGGCATTACAAATCATCAGCCGTGCGAGCGCTCCACACGTCTGAGGAAGATTGAAATCTTTGTTTGGAAATAGTGCAACGTCCATAAACTGCTCCGCGCCGTTGAAGATTCGGGATAAGAGTTTGCGCTCGGGCGTTGATACTGTATACACCCGTGTTTTCATCTCTCGAATGTGAAAAGCTCGGGGGCGGCTCGGATATGTGCACGACGCGCGAGACAAAAGTTTTGCACCGTTGGGCCAATGCACCGTCATATCGACGAGCCGGAAAGCCAACTGCGCCAATGATACCACGACGGTCTCGAGTATAATGCGAGTATTTCCATACAGGACGAGAGACCACGGTCTTATGGCAGTTTCGCGTTTGCCGGAGAGAACCCACGTATACAACGCCGCACAGTGTCTTTAAGTAGCACCTGTTACCCTCGTTGCCGTGCATCCTGGGTACTTCCCATACGTTCTACAATCTTCCTCGCGTTATCGTTAGCTTCAACTCGCTCTAACGAACTTATCAGAATTAAACTTCACTTCACTTTTGCCATCTTATTTTACCTCCTTTTGTTTTCCGCCCTCTCTCCTTCTCGAGTGCTCTCCTTTTTTTGCCGCTCGCATGACTTCTGCCGGCGTTAACGAATAATCAATGTCCGGGATGTTGTTCGCTGTGTGCATTCAAATTACATTCAACACATATCGATGCCAACGATACGAATGTAAATAACGTAATCGTTCGGGTTTCATTTTCAAAATTAGATTGCAATTGCATCATTTCGTCGCTAACGTTTGAAATTTTGTAACCCAGGGATTACCAGAGATATGAAAAGATCCGCACGACCGTTTCATGTCCTCTGTATTCAAGTTATTGTCGCCAAATTATTTTTCAAAAAATTCATTTTGTTTAAATAAATTCATCCGTTGATATAGTTTACCTGCCGTTATTCCTTTGTTGTTTTAAAATATCTTCATCTTCATGCAACAAGGGATTCAATCAAATTTGTTTTATGGTATCAACATCCGTCTTGCGTATTGTCCAGAATGTCAAAAAAATGGTATTGCAACCACCTGCGTGTATCTTAAATCTGTAAAAAAATTAATATACTGAAGTGATGCATGCAAGTGTTTTCAAGTTCATTCTTATCTAATGTTTCAAGTTACTTAATAGGTTACGTGATAATTAATTAAAAATAATGTACCGAGAGTTTTAAGATTTTTACCTTTCTTATATAAGAGAAAGTAATTAATTACACGTCTGTTGATGTTGGTGTATGAATAAGAATGATAATGATCTTTTGAATTTGCAGAACCTTTGCTGATGATTCCTTGAACTACAAAAGAAACTAGATCGCAACTTTCAATAACTCAATGTAATTACTTACGATCGCGGCTCTGAACATTTCAGATGTAGCGAGTTATATACTTTTAGAGGTAAAGTTTTTGTGTAAAAGCTCTCTGATTTTTCGATTACGTTTTTTCATTTTTGCTGTAAAATAGAGCCACAGATATAGAGAATACCACCGAGTAACATTCATCATTTTGCACTTTCGACACTCGCAAAATAACATACCAAAAACCAAAACATAATTTTGTTTTGGTTTCGTTCGCTTCATAATAAACTCAACTTATTCCTTGCGTCACGATTTCTCAGAATTTTACCTCGTAACAAGCGATGCTTTTTGTTCGTCGATGGCTCAATTAAACGTATCATAAACTCCGAAATAAAATTGCCATCTATTATAAAGTAAATAAAAGAGATAAATCACATTTCGTATGTTACTTATGCCGTTTGAATGAAGTACACAAGTTCTGTTTAAATCAAAAAACATTATACCGTATACATCGATATAGATATAGAAATTGTGCATTACCAACGAAATGAATAGGAACGTAACATTTCAAGCGCGCAGAAAAAAATGTGACGAAGAATTTTTTGTTTAAAAGGTTGACTAAAATTTTGCATTAAATATCTCGATATCAAAATTGTTCATGAAATTGCTTGAATAATAATTTATCGTGAATTTTGCCGTTCCGGAAGGTTTTATATAGTAATATACAATCTGTATCAAGGCGCGCACCTTGATGATGCACCGCGTGGACCGCGCTATCTTTCAAATTCTCGACCGTGCGTATAAAACACGAAGCTTTACGAGATCGCAACGACCACGTAGGTACTGCGAACGTGGCAAATCGATATTCGACCCCCATCCTGGCGTTCCGTTTCAATACATCCCGCAACCATGGCATTTAGAACTTGCCTCAGTCTATTAGCAAAATGAAAGAAGACCGATTGTGCGACTTAACGAAGCGAGCTCAAAAATCATATTGCGCTTTTAATTTAATCGGACATGCAGAATCGTTCGTCTGTAACGCTCCGACAAAAATGTAACAAACTATCCGAGCATTACGCAACGGAATAAACTAAAGACGAAACAAGTTTGAAACATTACTCAATCGAGTATGAAAAGTGCAATGCGAATCACCGACTTATTTTACAAGCAAATTTCACATCACATAAAAGTTGTGGCGATCCATTTTTGCAGCTCACGGAGTCAGCAAATTTTCAACGCATAGTACAAAAGGTTCCAACGGTGTAATAAGTGCAAAAACACTTTTTTTTTTCATCGTTTTTTTTTTGTTTTTCAATTTGCTGTTTTAGTTATACTACTTTAGTTGAGCATGTCAATTTTTTTCAATCTATCAACTTTAAATTCAGATCATTAATTTTTTTACCAACAATTAGAAAAAGTTTGAAGTGTTTTGAATTAATTATCTTTTATAGATTTTTTTTTTGTAATTTATATTTGAAAACATTTCAAAACAAATTTTTTACAGGGATGCAATCGTTTTTTGTCCAGATTAAATAAAACTTTTTATTAGAATGAAAAATTTGTAATCAATAATTCGTTCGAATAAAATAATTTCAATCTTTTTTCGCTCGCATGGTAAACTTCGCAGGTAAATTTTTCGAAGCGCGTAATTGAATGAAAGTTTGAAAAAAAAAATGCATTGAGCACCAGACTCGCATATTACAATAAACAATTCACGAGAGAATAAATTAATTGCACATTCGATAGAGAAATTGTCGTTTCATCGACATTGACAGTGTAAATAGTTAATGAAAAAAAAATTAGTGAAGATTAACAGTGGAATGTTTTTCTGAGAACCATGTCAATCATAAGAACAAACTACAAGAGGTTCAGTGTTTCGCCATTTTCATTTGCGCTTCTTTTATAGTCCAAGACATTCGAATGTACGTTATTTCGCTGTTCAATTGTTCCAGGAATTTTCCGAGAACAACAGTAAGATTAAGAACAGAAGAAAACATCAATTCGTTGTAAGTATTCCAACTAATATTATGTATGTTTTATTCAATTGCAGAGCGAGGCAATCGTCAATCCCATTTAAATTTGTTGTTACATATTGAAGCTGAAGAATCAAATTTCAGGGACAATTTAGCAGCCTGTCATAACAATGAGCGAATTGTTATTGATGAGAAGAATTCAACCGCTGGCTGTTGTTGTAAAACCCAACGCCATTGTGCCAATTAATTCGTCAGTTCGAAACAATAGCTAACAAAAAGTAACTGAAGATCAGGCATCATTTGAAAAGTTTTTGCGTCGGATCGTACAGCTCGTTGGAACATCCGCCGATCGAATTGTTTTGCCACTGCATCTTCGGCCCTGATAACGAATCGCGATCGAGACCCAGCTAATGTCGACTAATCAGCTCGATGCGGCGGTAAATTCGCTGTACGTGGTTGGCCAAATTTCTTTTTCCCCCGCCGATAAAACAACTGAAAAAAGCTATAGTTGGCGCGCCCATAAGTCATCCGGGATTACCGGAATGGTCCACTAAATCAAATCCGAAAAAGGGGAAAAATTCTAACACCATTATTTTGTTTTAATCTTTTGTTTGTTTTTCGTTCTGTTTTTTTCACATAATTGTTTTCGTTTTCAAACTGTGTTGTTTCTTTTTCTATCCACATCAAAAACATTTTTTTCACCCCGTTATATGTTTTGTTCTGTTTAATTATTTCATTTTCATTTTTTTTTTTTCAGATGTAAGAAAATATGTTCAAGAGGGTTGCCGCTCTAAAAGCTCTAAAATAATTAATCCGAGGAGTGTGGGTAAAACCCCAAAAGGGCATTGAAAACAAGTGACCGTACGTACTCGAATTCTATGTTGAATCGAACGTTTGAATGTTATGTCTTACTTTACTTTGAAACTCAATCTGTAATACTCGGACTGTATCCGGCACAGGTTTTTCCGTACAGTCCGTCTGCGCCCCGGGCCATTCTGACTATATCGCGTAGGGGTTGGTCAGTTGCAGACGCAATAGGGGGATTATATAAAAAAAAAATGATGCATCAGATCTTTGATATGAAAGGCGTAAAATAAAATATGATCCCAATCACAAGCCCCTTTTTGACATTTTCAAACATCATCACGGTACTAATTGAAAATAATTTTTCCATTCTCTGAATCACCTATTCAATTTTCATCCTCCTCCGGACATACAAGGTAAAAACGAATTCTAATGAACAAAGACACTTTTTACTGATATTGTAAAGCCGGCTCAAATAATTCATCGAGTTAAAGCATTAGTGTCCAAATTCAAGATGACTGATACTGTAAATATATTTTTATACGACACTTCTTTTTTTTTTTTTTTTTTTCAAAACCATTAAACTTTGTAGTATATCTTTAATGGATATTTTTTTTTCGTCTCTCTCGCAGTGTTAAAGACATCTAAAGTTTTTTAAATGACTTTCAACGATCCGTACACAATCGCCGCTAAATTCCTCGCTGAAAAAACATTCAATTTTCAACAGCGGATTGTTTCAATCCAGCGTTTTCTTATTCAAATAAACCGCACTTTTGACCATTACAACGCCACCATGCACAGTGCAAACCAATTTCCGCAAAATTAGGGGGGGAAAAGAGTGGGGAATTGCGCGGAGTGAGAGGGGGGAGGGGGAGACGGACAAAAAAATGAAGGCAGCGTTATCACCGGCATATCATCTAGAACGCGGCCGTAAAACCGAGTTCTACGAGTGGCACTATACTCTACACTGGGATGGCTAAAGCGAATACGTGTTTGGTGTGGTTATGCTCCAATGGAAAAGCTGGATACGTTCGGTGCGATTGCAGCCGTGTGTTATCTCAACTACACGGCAGTGCAGGAAACTCGCTCTAATACGTGCGACTGTATGGGTGCCCGTTAATATGTGCCCTCGGTGTGTGTTGTGTCGCGTCTCTAACATATGCGACCCACCGTACGGTTATTCGGCACACGTACCAAACCTGTACTTAACTATCCATTAAATACGAGCGACTTTCACCCCCGCTACTATTTTCCAAGCCCCAATTGGAGATGACTCCTCGCGCAGTACGAATTCTTATCGAATACATTCCGAAGGTAATCAGGTGGCCGAGAATAAGCCATCTAATGCCAACGAACAGGAACATGTCAGAAAAAAAGGGGAGAAAGCTGAATGAAAACAAAAGGTTTAGACGTAACGAGTTCGAACGAAAATATACTTTTCACCCTGACCTCAAACTAATTATTTTACGTGGTGCAAAAATTGTGCAGGGAACGTGATTACAAACGAGGCGCGAGGCAAATTAGATTTTATTTTGAACGGATATCATTTAACAAAAATTTATCGATAAAATAATTAGGTTTACTTGACGTAACCAAGGTTACTCCGTTTATTGAACGTATTCAACTAGTTTTATAAAAGTTATTGGACGTGATTAGATCGGACTCATTTCGCGAAAGACTAATGTAATCCGAGAGCAAATAAATAAGTTTTGCCTTCGATTGCTCGTTGGGTTGCACCTGCACGCGTAAACTTGTGTACTTGGGGTAAAAGTTGAGGCAGTCCGGCGGAATATTGGCGTCCTCAAAGTACACGCACAAGTTTGTACTGAAAGCAATCAATAAATTATGGAATTGCTGTAAAAATGCATTCAATTGCACAGCAAAAAAAAATAAATAAATAAAAAGCTAATCTACCAATACCGAGATGTGGCTTTCATTTTTTTTCTTATACTCTCGGTTTATCAACTTATCAACATTTATAAATTTGGATTCTGCATCGAACGTACCGCGGAACGGTATAATTGGCCTGATCTGAATTTTCATAGAAATCATGCTAATTGGTGTTACTTTATGCCCTTAGAACTAGTTCAAATTCTACAAACTACCTGAACAGAGTTGGAAAACTTGACGACCAAAAATAATCTTGGAGAGAGTCACACTTTTGATTCGACGAAACACAATTAAAGTTTAATTTGATTATCAAACAATTGAGTTGATTTTTTTCAGCTCAATTATTTCCCGCACGGACGATAATATATTTTGTTTACATTTCCAAAATATATATTTTTCGTGTATAAAATATATATTCCGGCAATGAGTATAATAAAATGATAAATATTTTAACGGACAATATTTTCATCCGTGAGTAGGTTTTTTTCTGTCAATGAAAATAATTTTAACTGTTTGAAATTGTAATATATTTGTCACGGCGACAGAATCATGAGACATGATTATTCGAGTGAAGTTTGAGTGTGAGTGACTTTGAAATTTGTGTATAAACAGTTTTCTCTGGGTGTCTCGTTAAAAATGCGACTACAACTGGTAACTGAAGAGCGTATAGCCCGCCAAATTAGCATAAACGAGGCTAAATTTAGATGCGAATGCGTATCTTTGTACGGAAGATAGTACGGGAATGTGTCATTGTTTGTTGACTCTCTGGTATGGTTAGAGCTGACACGCGCGCAAGAGAAACAGTTGGTCGTTTGTGTCTGTATATAGTGTCGTCATCGACACGCCGAGAGCGTTTGCTTTACGCTCTCAGCAAATGCATAACATTGTCGAAATGCAGGCGTAGAGGCCAAGTTGGTACCCGTTTGCCACGCATCAGGCTAGTTGCGTGCATTATGGCTATCTGGCAAATGGCGCGTCGGCCAAACGCTTATAAATGTTGGGGTTATTGCGCATCAAGCGTGCACGCAACATTTGACCCACGCAGAGAGTGTACTTTGCGACGGGACGCGCACACAAAAACACAAGCCGCGCAACACACACACACACACAACGAAACGAATAAATTCAGTTTCGACCCGAACAAGAGTTGGCTCCGAATTATTTCACGTTACGCTAACTCGAGTGGCAGGTAATGTAACGGAACAGTAGTTACTGCCCCTGTAATTACAATTATAGTCGCCGAATTATTCACCACAAATTGAACCTTTTATTTATTAATTGGACATTTAAAAATGTGCGACGTGCTATTTTCTTTCCGGCGTTTTGTCGAAAATTTCATTTCCCATAGATTCTGTGTTTGATTCAGCTCTACCCGACGCGCCGAAAAAAATATTTGATCTGCAATATTCATTTCCCGAACTCCATCCGCTCGAATACTCTTATTTTAAATTACATCCTGTGTAAATGATGATTTTAAAATACACGGCAACGTTATTTGCGAGGTGCGTATCAATTTCATGCAACAACTTTAAAACAAAAAGAAATTTTCATATATTCTATGGCATCATCATGTTGAAATTGATAATCGTTTCAATATTTTTTATCTTTTGTATCTCAATTCGCATGGCCCGATATGAAGTTTTAAAAGCCTTGCAATCATTATATCGCATGATCAAGAGAAATTCGTTTTCGTGATACAACTTTTGTAACAAGATATATTTTAAATGATACTTTAGTACGGTTAAAAAAATTGGTAAAAAACATTCTCAAAGAAGCATGAAGTTGCACCCGAAACAGCATATAATAAAGTTCAATTCAAATGATAATTAAACGGAAATAATAATTTTTGATACAAAATTCAACTTATGATTAACATTATGATTGGTATTATCATCATTATCGTCAGTTTCAATTTATTATTTTTCAAAAATAATTTTCGTATAATCAACTTTCTGCTCCACGTTAAATGTGAGTCGATGTTCATATATTTGTTTTGATGAAAACCAATAAAGTTTGGCCTTTGCACCGACTCCGTTTATATCACAGAGTGTTTGGTAATTTAAAAGACTCGTTCGAATCATTAATATGACCTTGTTTTTCTTATATCAATAACGCCAACATCAGCTGAACGACGAGACACCAAAAACTGTGGGGAAAATAATCTAAATTAATCATGCGAATCTGCACAAACTTTTGCATAACATAAAATGCGTTATATAATACGACCCAAGTTTTGTTCAAGACATGTATTCTTGTACTTTGTCGCAAGCGTAAGTATATGTTAGACCATAATACGATCACACTTTCGCAACATCACTTCATAATTTAAAATAAACTTTCAGTCCCAGTTTCTCTAATCACATAATAAAGTGCAAATATCGTTAAATCCTAACTTAAATTAATTTTAAATTATTCATTGTTGTGAACTAAAACTAACTTCTGCATCGTATGAAAAATAGTTTAGTCAATTGACACAAGTTATTTTTCAATTACAACCTTTTTCGTCAGAATGATGGAATGTTCATCTCTTGATTTGTGCTTCGAAATTATTGTTCGGCCTTTCGGACAAAGCTGGTGAAGTGAGTTTAAAGTCAGCACTAAAACTGAATAATTGTGACAGGGGGAAGGCGTCGGCTGGAAGCTCCAGCGATGCCAACAAAGAGCCAATTTTTGCACCAAGATTTACGTCGTGTGCATAAGCGTGAACCGCGCGACAAAGATGAGCGCAAGTGTTGTTATGTCAAGGGACATGACGCGTGGTCAAAGCAGCCGGGAGGGAGGGGGGGTTGACCGAGGGACGAGAGTGGAGCTTGCACGTTGGGGACGCAGCGGACAATGGAACGGCTAACAAAGCTTGGCATGAGGTGAGCGCCGAGACAATAACTGGGACTTGCAGGCCATCGGGTGCGCAAGTTCTAAATCAACGTTGAGTATAATAAAACAGCGATTGCGAGGCCTGCACTTTAATGGATCGTGATTTTCCAACATTTCCCTGCGGACGGATGTCTTCAGAAAAGCACGATGTGTCCGTCAAAAGAACGTCATTGTCACGTGAACGGCTGAATTTACGTGCGAGATTGTTACGTAAATGCGACAAATTGCGTCGACATGGAAGACGCGCTGTTTCCTCTGCTTTTGTCCAAACCAGACCAATTAAATATATGAAGATTTTACGGTTCGAGTTGTGATATTCTCAAATGATATTCAGACAGACGCATTTAATTGAAGGATTTCAAACGAAACATTATGTTGTAACACATTTACAAATTTGAAATTAAAAAAAAAACAATCTGTATGAGATGTACAAAAGCAAAGGGAATTTTTGATTAAAAATCTGTAATGTTTACGAAACCATGTTGTGTACTGTCTTTCAATCGATACTTCTAAATATAATGTCCAGCACAATGCCAAACTTTCATTTTTCATATTAATTGTATCTTCTGTGAAAAATATTTAAAAAGTACATTTTTGTTAAATTTCCAAATTGGTATACAAGTTCCACTGAATTTTTATGTTAAAAGTTGAGAAAAAATTACAGTTCATAATATTGTAACGTTATTTTTTACGTCGGAATAAAATTAACGACGTGTGCATGCAGCATGATTTATGAATTATTTTATTCCTAAAATATATTAGTCTGCAAGTTTGTACTTCTTCAACCAAACTGTGCAACCACATTAAATTTGCCATGTTTTCATCAAATTTGATTACTGTAAAGTTTGACCCCAACATATCTATATAAAATTACGGTTACCTTTCATGGTTCAATACTGTATCCATAGAAGAATTACTTGCAAGATTAACCTTTTGCACTCGTGTCATAAAATTTGAATCTCGTCAATCTTAAATTTCAAGAGGAAAGAGAAAAAACGTTTTCGAGTATAGTTCCGTAAGAATATTCGCCGTCCATGTAAAATCATCAGGAGAATAATAACTTTTGCAACGTGTCAAATTCGCAAATCGTTTCGCAAGGATATATATTTAATGAAAAGTGCACACTTTGTATGCTATGGTCATTAGAAGGGCGTGGCAGTAATAAAGCTGGCTTAAGCACCGCGCGAATGGGAGTGGAAACGAGTTACTTATAGGAGATAGAGGGAGGGGGCAGGCGATATCTATTGTCGTTTTTGATCACAGACGAACAATTCGACGAACGTGAAAAACATTCGAAAATTTTCGGCGCTCAATGTTCACAAGTTTCATCGCAAAGTCATGGAATTCCGCCTTTCGTGCACACTGGCTGTACTTGTGAGGAACTTTTCAAGGATCTGATTTTTTGCCGCTCACAGTCTTTGCCAAAAAGACAGAGCCTGCGAGAGAGACAGGAAACGAACATAGAAGAGAAAGTAGGACTGCTAAGATTTTTCTTCCTCAAAATAGTGAACAGTATATATATTATTGGAAGAAACATTCGGCTAAGAAGCTTCTGGAGCCGAAGAAAAAAGAAAGGAACAAAAGTAACAAGCTGCTCTGTGTACCGGTTTTATTAATTGCTTCCTGTGAATAGGTCAAAGTTTTCGAGCAAAAAGTTGTATAAAATTTAATTCCATCATCGATACGCGGATAATTAAAAAGTTGTGATATTTTTCGTAAAAACAAAAAAAATTTTTTTTAAATGAACTCACATAATGAAGAATAAAAAGAGAGCCAGAATATTCGATGATGAAAATCATCAAAGTTCTGTGAAGCAAAACTTTTTTTTTTCGAGTACAATTTTATGAACAAAAAGTTTAAATTCCGTGTAACGTGACACATGCTGGAAAACTTGACGCGTTTTGTCTGTTTGTATACGTGGCATTTAAAATGTAGGAGACAAAATTATTTAAAACAGACGAGTGTATATTTTCCCGGCTTAGCATTACACTTTGACTTATAAGTGCGGTTTATATCTCACGAGGTTACAAGAAAGACGGCGCGAAAATGTATATCAACTGCGCAGAATATTTCCGGGAGCACCTCTAATGTTTTTCCAAGAAGCAAGGAAATAAACAAGGCCGCGAAAGTCTTTCCCTGATTATTAGATTGGACGCAGAGGGATTATTAAGAAACTATTTTGAAATTATTTTTCGGAAAACGTTATTACAATGTAAATTAAATTTCGTTCTTTCGTCTTTACTTTTAATTTTTTTTTCTCTCTCCTTGAAAATTGATGTTGAATGATGAACGAGATGTTAAAAAAAAAGTTAAACTTACTTTTTCATTTCACCTCGTTACGAAATTCGGTTTAACAACTCGGGATGCATTATTTAAACAAAGTAGAAAATCAATAGCGCTCGAACTCGACAAACGCGTAGGGATGAGAGTGGAAAAAATAAAAGAGAGACGGCGTAAGAATTGAGTGATTAAAGCGTCGATGAAAATGGAGGCAAATCGTGGGATGTATCAGTGCATGAAATCCCGTGGAAACGTGACTCAATTCGATGCACGGCGTCATAAGAAAATGTAACTTATATCGAGTCGACAGACAGCTTGGAATTGCGTTGTCTCGTGGGAAGCAGGAAAAAACGCAATACGTTAGACGACGAGCGACGTTTCCCTTCGTACCCTCGATCCTCTTTCGCATCGTCTTATTATTTCCCTACGTTTCTATATATTTCCACGTCAATCCCCGCGCGCTCATCCTTTTCGGCCCGCCATGCATTATTCCGTCACCCAAGCGGTTTCCCTCCTTTGTCCACTCGGCCGCGCATCAGCAGCGCTACTTTTCGTCGCTTTATCCACAGAGCCCCCCGCCCCTCCTTGCGTCTCCCTCTGACAGCATCTCACTCGTTTTTACGTCGCGAAAACATTCGATTCAATTCCCTCACTCCTCCGGATTTATATCACACGCGTTTTACATTTTGATTTTATGATTGGCCGTAAACCCAAGCTGAGTATTCCTCATTCGTAAAGTTTCGGCGCGAATATGAAAAGACACGAAACTGATCCCACGAGAACCTGCCTGCGCGACAAATGTTGAGACGTGTTCGATTGATGCAATTCAGGTTAATGCCACGCTAAGATCCCAGACGTCTTACGGATTTCACATTTTCTATATCTTTATTAAGATTATTGGCTCCGCTCTCGTGTCCCCTCTTCCGACGTATTTTTTGAAAGATTGTTTGTTCTTTTGACGGCACTTCATTTTTATATGTTTTATTTCAAAACTGTTTCGATGTGAATCTGATATTGAACCAGGCATCAATTTAACGTTGATGGGACTCTTGTTTAGGAATAAATCAAAATTTAAATTGTTTATATTATATTTTATCTGAGGTATAAAAAGCGTTTGTGATTGCAAAATATTGCATCGACTTGTTGATTCTCATCGAACAAAAGGAGAAAAAAAATGTACTGCTTTTTTAAAAATTAAAGAGTTATCAAAATTGAATTTCCTTTGGAATATTGGCTTTTGAATTTGTGTATAAGAAAAATCTCTTGATGATCGTTCGATTAACCTTTACCGAAGTTGAAAAAAATTTTTCGAGTAAATTAAATTGGAGTAAACAGTTACCATTGAAGGATGATTTTACAGCCTTGTGGTGATTTTCTTGATAAGCACCAATAAATTTAATGGCGTAATAAATGTCGACGTTCACACTAAAATTATAATATAATTTTAATGATATTATCAAGAAACGATGAAATAGTTTTGAAAAGGAAACAAGAAGATGTTTATAAAATTAATCCTTTCATTTGAGAAATGTTTTTTTTTTATTTTATTTCAGTTTTGCTTGGGTGATATACTGTGAAAATAAACTTTGTCTTAATTCAGTTTCAATTCTATCATTGATTATATTTTTAAATCGTATGAAAATAGCTTGCATAACTCTTCTGGTTATCAGGTTTTATTTTGTCCACAGTTTTTTCACTAAAAAACAAAATCATGAAAACATTAAAAAAAGGAACACATGAGCAACAAGACTCATTATAGTTCGCTTGAAGGAGATTCCTCAAGCCACTTTTGTGACTCGAAGAAAAGTTGCGTTAGTTAGTTCTTCTTATCGGTAAGTTTCGCGCATCCATGAAAAGTTGCGGTAGCAAAGTTAGTTTAAATTCATCTCCCTGAAAGTAACGCACTTGGCCCGGAAGCGACGCAAAATTCCCGACGGAGCGGCAGAAAAAAGAAGCCTAAACTTAATCTAACCTAATTTTGTCAGATAAATGCTAGAAAAGGCAGGGATTTTCAGCCGAACCTTTTTACACACCAGCTTTAGACCATCTTATGTCACATTCTGTTAATTACATTTTTAAGGTGGTACAGAAAAAAGAAAAAACTTTGAATTCTATTTTCAATTTATCAGAATAAAATGTGTACTTGTGTAATGCAAAGAAGGAAAACATAAACTTACATTCTGTATAAAATAGCAAATTTATTCGAGTGTACAAAATTACCCCAACTGCCTCCATAATGTTGAATATTATTATGGTTGTAAAAAAATGAATCGTAGAGATACTTAATTTTAAGTAAAATGACAAACATTTGAAGTCAGGCGACACAAGTACTTGACCGGAGTACCTTTGTTATGATGACTACTTAAATTATGTTCATTGCACTTCAGAAACAAGTACCTTAATTCAAGCTGGTATTCTAACTACTTTGATAATAATTCAAAGTTTTCGTATAAAAAAATTGCAGACAACTGTTGGTCCTGTTTTCAGTTTTACAAACACTAGTAAATCATAAAATATGGCTTCGATTACGTCGAAAGCGATTGTGGCAACTGTATAATATATATTTCTTCATTTTTTTTTTCGTTCTTTCTCGTGAAATGAAAGTATGAAATAATTCCAAGGATGAAATTACGAAATTGGACTGCAGAGATGAAGATTGGTGAAGATGATTGCAAAATACAAAAAAAAATTGGTCGCGCGAATGAGCCTCTTTTCCGAGCATTAAAAAGAAGTGAGCCCGCTTAATGCGCTTCCGCGCGAATCGATTGCAAGTGTTTCTGTATTCCGGGAAGTAAAATCGCGGCGTTAGAAGAACATTTAATTTCCTTAACGACCCGTTACACAGATATTTCGTTTTACTTTTATCAGCGATTTCAGAGCCCGCGCTTTCGTGCATTTACTTTAAACTAAAGGCAGAAAACTTTTGGCCCAGACTAAAAGAGAGAAGGATTTACGAAGCCCAGTGTCTTATATCAGGGACGTAACAAAACGGAAGGTCTATTAGTGAAAGGGCACGTTCCATGAGAAAGAGATACCGTTTTTTCTTTTCGTTTCACAAAAACCGACGAGTTTTAGAAAGAACACGAAAATGTCAAGTTCCCGACATCTTGTCATATAAGAAATCAATTTTTCAATTTCGACTATTCCTCATATGAATTATCAAGATGAAACGACAAATACAATTTCAAACTGAATCAATTTGTTCATTTTGTGCGAATTAGTCAACAATGTACACCTGAACAGGCGGCGTCATAAATTCATAGTTTTGTCACTCAAAGTACAGCCAGGCATTTGCAAGTTGAAAAGTGAAGGGCAAAGGTTAAAGGGAGCTTAGCAAACAAGATACTGCAAAATATCTTTGTTTGCACGAATGCGTAAGGCAAATTGAGTTTTTAATCTTGACATGTTGGCGAACTGGTGGAGCCTTCAGAAACTTGCGAAAATTTATGCAACGCGAGCAAAAACACGATGTAAATAAAATAAGAAACCGCGAGGTTGAAATAGGAAAAAAAAAGCCGATGACATTAAAATTATAACGGCCGAACGGCATTATTTGAAATGTAATTTTGCATTCTAATATGGCATTCAGAAAAAAAAATGATTACCTCGTTGAGTAACATCAAGGAGCCGCTCTTGAGCTTATTATGAAAGGAGCGTTCTCGACCGTCAAATTAACCACAATAATGGTAAGTACAACAATGAAATACAACAATAAAAACGTTATTCGAGACCATTATTTTTCCGAATAAATTCAACCGAAGGAGATATATAAATCTGCGTCGGGTATATACATAGGCCATTGAATAGTGACCTTGTTTTGATTCAACATTGCCGGGAAATCTCCGTGCTCTTGTGCTCGCAACGATTCTGAATGGGAGTGGTAGATGGTGCAGGATTTAAGGGAGAAAGGTAGTATATTTCGGCGTCGAGAGCACCGCCCATGTTGTTCATGGAGCTTCACACTGACTCGGTCCCGAGAAAAGCGCTCTTCGCGAAAACGATTTTGCGATGAATTTGTGTGTACGTCTACGTCGACGTTACTCGCGACTGCATACAAAGACGCATATTAATACGAAAATGTGATTCAATCTATTCCGCCACTGGTTTCAAGAAAACAAGCCTGCGTCAGATGTTTAAAAAAAAATGATATTGCAAAATGTAGACAAAAAAAAATATATATATAGAATTCTCATGCCATTTCGATTCCTGTCCCGTTTTCGAGTTTTAATTTTCATGCGTTTGTTATTGCCAGTTTGTTTCACGTCGGATCAAATTTGCGCCGTAATTGCTTTTATTTGCACGTACGTAGGGAAATATAAATTATATTGTTTCGGATTCGAATAATCCTGGCAATTACATTGAAAACATGTAACTCAATTCTAACTGCATAGAGCCGAAAAAAAAATCAAATTAAGTGCAATTGAATCTCGGCTCATATTAATTTTCCATTTCCGTTTTAATTTGTGTTCGAGAATACAATGTAATGCATGGAAATTCACGATAGAAGATTGCCACAAACAATGCCGGGGATTTCATCTCCAAAAATGAGATTCATACTTGCATGTTAAAATTTTACGAAAAAAAAAAAAAAACAAATACTAATTTTTAGTTTACTAAAAAAACTAAAAGTTCTACGTACGTAACGAAGTAAGTACGTACGTAACTACCGTACGTAG